>CM076847.1:143990213-144277068 GCA_039519185.1 Astragalus membranaceus | reverse complement strand
CCCCCTTAACCCTAAAATGTGGCCACATTCACTCTCCCCCTTAACCCAAAAGTCATCCACATTCATCCCCAAACCCTAAAAAAATTCGGCCACTTCCCTCTCTCCTCCCTAAAATTCGGCCACCTTTCCCCCTTTTCCCTCCTTGGAACTTGCAACTTCACTCTTCCCACACACTTCCCACTTCCCCACATCTCCTTTCCCCATACACTCCACCCTTCTCTCTCTCCTCCTCCCAACGGCTCTCTCTCCCTCACGCTCCCTCACATCACTCTCTCAACACACACACTTCCTCTCTCTTTCTCCCATTCACACTCAACATTTCCTCCCTCATTCTTTCCTCCCCCCTACGACCCCTTTCTCTCTCTCTCATACACTCCCTCCATCTCTTTTCTCTCACACAACCTCCAAAGCACCACTCCCATCATCCCCATCAAACCCTAGCCGTCCCCTCCCTCTCTTCTCTTCCTTTCACGTTTCCTTTCACCACCTCTCACGGAATCACCATTTTTGGTGCCCCCCTTTCTCTCCTCTCTCACGAAATCGCCATTTTTGGCACCAACACACAAGTTGCTGGTGGTCTCTCCATAGTTCGTAGGTCCATCCAAAGGAAACATGTTTTCCATCTGGTGGTCTCTCCCATGCGAACTGGGCTTTCCTTTTTTTCACACCCCCCATTTTGATAACTTAACCTTTTTGAGAAAGCCCAGCATTTACACAGTTCGTTGGAACAATTTCCTGATTTCTGCACCCCCTCTTTTTTAAAATGCAACCCTCCTCGCTGTTTACACCCCATTTTTGATAATACAGCCTCATGTAACTTGCACCCCCCATTTTACTATTTCACCTCCTGTTTCTTTTTTTTTAAAATTTCGTTTCTTTTCCTTAAGCGGACTTATTTTCTTTTTTTTCACAAACCCTTTTTTCCCAATGATGGATAAATGTCTCACAAACCAAAAATCAATTCAATTGCGAAAACCCTTTTGATCATCTAAAATAAAAGCCGATTATCATTAATGATCACTCGCGCCGTTGCCGTTTGGTTGTTAATGATAATTTCATTTTTAAAAGAGTTAGTAGCGCGGCCACTCTAAACCGTTGTTGTTTGGTCGTCGCGAACACTCGAATCAAAAGCAAAACCGATTAATAATCACTCGCGCCGTTGCCGTTTGGTTGTTAATGATAATTTCATTTTCAAAAGAGTTAGTAGCGCGGCCACTCTAAACCGTTGTTGTTTGGTCATCGCGAATCCTCCCTCCTACTGCGAAAACTCATCTAAACAGACTAAAAAACAAACCCTTTTTAAAAAAACACCAGAACTACGTAGCTTTGAATTCTCCATCGCATCGGGAGATACGTAGGAGCGGATACTCTCCGTCAAGCACAATAAACTAAAAACATTTTTTTCTTTTAAAAAAAAAAACAAACACTTTTGCCAAAAATAAAAATTTTCATTAAGTCTTTTCATTCTCTTTTCGAAAAAAGGGGCAAATTTAAGTATTTTCCAAATCCGCACTTAAAACCACACATCTAATTAAAGGTTCCCTTTCGGTAGAAAGGAGGCGTGGGGTGCTAAAACCTTCCCTATGCCTAACCGACCCCCGAACCCAAATCTTCCGGTTTTCCCAAAAGGCCATCCGCTTTCCAAAAGGTTTTTCTTCAATATTTTCCTGATAAAAAAATATTGGTGGCGACTTCATTGATTTTCAAAAAGTTGTAAACGAAGAAGGATTCCCTCAGGGACTTTTTCGGGCGCAACAACGTGCTGATCCGGTTCGAATTCTCAGGCCCAGGCCCATGATTGTAGGTCCACTATAAATAAGGGGTTTGTCTCTTTCACTTCGCTTGTTTTTGTCTTCAATTCCTCTGACACCCGATCTTGATTTGTTCGAGTCTCTCTTTAAAGCAAGGCGATCTTGAGTTTAGATAGTTCGAGGCTTTCAGTGGGGCTCAGTAAGTCGAGGAACGGCATTTCCTAGATTCGACCATCTCCTCTTGATTGTTTCGAGGTTAGTTTCTTTTAAAATAATTTTCTGTTTGTCTTCTTGATTTAGGTTTTCCCCCGTTTCCCTTTTCTATAAATAGTTTTGTCAGAGTGGGGGTCGTTAGGTCGGGTTGCGCTTTTTCGCGAACCCCTTTTAAGCTCTTTTTAATTCCTGACGTTTCGTCCCCCATTTCTGCAGATCCGGTCTGGCGAGGACCAAACAAACCCGTAGGGTCGCTACTGATACTCGAAAGGATTTCGTAAAAATTATGGCCTCCGGTGGTGAGATTCCTGAGGATCGAGCCGGTCAGATATCAGGTGCTGCTCCTGATGAGCAGGAGCATTCCGCTTCAGCTCCGGTCAGCGATAAGGCGGAGGATAATGCCGATGGTGGGAACTCTATTCCCGAGGACGATGCTGAGGGATCCGATTCTGATGTTGATCAAATCATGGAAGAATCTCGCTCGGTTGATGTGGAAGCGATCTCTTCTTCAGATTCGGAAAGCCTGGATTTGGATTTGGAGTTAAGTTCAGTCTCCGGAGAGGATTCCGATCATGAATATGCCAAAAATTTTCAAGAACACCGGGATTCGAATGAAGCTGGCACGAGTCGTGCTTCTGAAGTTGCGAAAAATGGCTATCCTCGTACCGGTCTTGGAGCCCATGACGTACTGGTGCGAGACGTTCGTCCTTATGATTGGGTTTCTAACTCGGTTTTGGAGATCGAGTCATTGTATAGTACCGGCAGTTTTGGTTTAGGGTCGTTAGCTGAAAGAGTGTCTGGAGAATCTGAGGGGATTTGGAGGTTTGGAGGTATGAGCGATGGAGAGCATGTGGCTACCTGGGCGGACGAGCTTAAATTCACCATGTACCACGTGACTGTTAACGACATGAATAATGATCCTATCAAATCTCTCCCACTCCTTAAAGTTATAGCTTTTACATGCTCCTTCCCTGTAGTACTTGAAGTTGAAGCTTCTGTAGTGGATGGTAATGATCCACTAATTCTTTGGGAAAGGACATTAGCCAATTGCCCCATCTGTACTTCTAGATTTTTAATGGAAGCTTCATGAGTTTTCAGGGTTGTCTTGCAATCACTCATAAAGCCTTTCATCAATCCTTCCAATGAATTATCAATGACAGGGGCATTCTGTCTTTGGTAGTGCTGAGCAGGGAATCCTGGTGGATTTGCTGGAGCACTATAGTTAGGTGCTGTTGCATTGTTGGCTCCCCATCTGAAATTGGGGTGGTTCTTCCAACCAGGATTATATGTATTTGAATAGGGATTATTGTTTTTATTGAAACCCACAAAGTTCACAGAGACAGGATTACCAGGACATTCTTCATACAAATGCTCCCCTCCACAGTATACACAGCTTACTGACCCTGGAGAGGCTTGCTCAATGACAGCTACTGTAGGTTCATGCACCGCTGCAGCGGTAACCGCTACAGCGTTTGATGTACTCATAGATTTTATCATGTTAGTAAGAGAGGCAACCTGTGCAGATAGAGCAGAAACTTCACTTATTTCATGCACAACAGCTACCTTCTTCTGCTGAGCTAACCTTTCTGTAGGCCATTGGTAGCTATTTGTGGCAATGTCATCAATCAGCTCACATGCCTCATTATAGGAGATTTTCAACAACACACCCCCTGAAGAGGCATCTAACATTTGTCTGGTTGTTGGATCTAGTCCATTGTAGAAGGTTTCCATTTGGATAATCACAGGTATACCATGATGAGGGCACTTTCTCAACAGCTCCTTCCATCTCTCCCATGCCTCAAACAGTGTTTCAGCATCTCTTTGTCTGAATGCAGTAACCTCATTCCTCATTCTTGCATTCTTACTTGGAGGAAAATATTTTGCTAAGAATTTCTCAGCCATTTCATTCCAAGTATGGATAGAGTTAGGCTCTAGAGAAGTTAACCAGGCCTTTGCTCTATCCTTCAAGGAATAAGGAAAAAGTTTTAATCTGAATGCATCATCACTTACCCCTGGAATGATGAAGTTACTGCAGACTTCCAAAAATTGCTTTAAGTGTAGATATGGGTCCTCTTGAGGAGCACCACCAAACTGTCCCACTGTTTGCAACATTTGGAACATCATAGGTTTGAATTCAAACTGAGCTGTGTTGAGAGTAGGTCTTGCTATGCTTGTCTCCATGGTTTGTGGATCAAACACAGCATAGTCCCTCATTGGTCTATCTCTGTCATTTACCATTTGAGCAGGTCCTTCATTTATGAATTGATGTCTGTACCAGTCCTCTTGGTCATGTAAGGTTGGAGTGGGTGGCTGCTGATGTCTACCTCTACCCCTTCCGCCTGGTTCAGTCCCTCCTCTACCAGAGCTAGTTCTGCCATGTAGAGTGGTAGTTCTACCAGAATTGGTCCTATGACTGTGTTCTGACATGGTGGGTCTGAGCCTGTGAAGATGTCTTAGTTTCCTGAACCTTCTCTCTGGTTCTGAGTATGGTTCAAATTCTGGTGGTTGAGACCTGGGCATACGCTGTAGCGCTTACTGCTGCAGCAACAAGAAACAACACACCAGTATAAAATAGGCACTAAGTTTACTAAAAACTTAAACAATGAAAATTAAATGCAATCCCGGCAACGGCGCCAAAAACTTGTTGTGCGAAAAGGTGATGTGCAAGTATACACAATCGCAACAAGTAATATATTGATAAGTAAAGTTCGTTCCCACAGGGATTGGAATTAGTCTAAGAAGTTTAAGTGATTAGAATCTTAGTGAAAAGAATTAAGTAACAAGTAAAGGTAAAGAGTTGTAAACATCATAAGTTGTGATAAAACAGTATTAAGTTTGAAGTGATTAAAGGTGAGTTGGATAGCTCAATAGTTATGTAAATTCCCAAGAGTAATGTTCAGATAATATTAGACGCTGTAGCGCTTCAGAATCAGTAGACGCTGTAGCGCCTTGGTGGCGTGCCTTTCTGTCACTTTCGTCAGGGCTATGTTACAAGACTCCTATGTCTAGGCTCTAAATAAGTTTTACCCCTGTATATTAAGCTCTTACAACATTTGCCTTATGAACTATTACTCCCCTATGTCTAGAGTTAAGTAGTGCTTCCTTTAAATGTCTTTAAAGGGTTTTCATTCATATCATTCCTTGAGTTCTCTTTGTGAACCATGTCTTTACCCACAAAGTTACCTTGTTTTAGTTGATCATTTCCAAACCAAGATTGAAAGTATTATGACACAAGGAATAAAACACAAACATCATGATATTATACAAAAGTTACTCAAGGTTCATTACATACCAAGAACAATCCAACTACAACAAAGTTAGCTCATCACAAGTTCCATCAACATAATACAACTAGAAAGTATGTATTACCGTATGAAGACAAGAGAAGAGTGGTTGCAAAAGATACACTCCAATGATCCCACGTCGCATACAAGAGATGAAGTTGAGGCGTGAGCAAAACCTTGGATGAAAACTAGAAAAACTATGCTATGAAAATAAAAGCTTAAGGGTAGTGTATCAATGGAGAAAAGCTACTATGTCATGTGTAGTTCTCCTTTCAAGTTACAACTATTTGTCTACGTATGTTACCTCTTAGAGAAGCAATCTTAATTAATCTAATTATTAACTAAGTCTTAATAGAATAATAATATTACATGATGATCATAAGACTTAGATATTATCCTTAAAGTACTTTACAAAAAGTGCTAATGATGGAATACAACAACTATCACATGGGTTCCATTTAGGAGGCGCCAAGTGTAATTTAGCATCCACTTGAAAGTCAAAATATCCAGCTGAGAGGAAGAGATAAGGGTGGTGACTCATCATGTCCTCAAGTGGCCACACAAATATCTCAATGGTCAGCCGTCATATAACGCTGTAGCGTCTCCTTGATAGCATACCGCTGCAGCGCTAAAGCAAAGCATCAAACATATTCACAAAGGCATTGATTATGCCCAAGGTTTAGGGATTTGACTTATAACCTATATTTATCCTAATATCCATATATTCACATATTTAAGCACTAGAATTACTTGAGAAGTAAGCTTAATTTAAGTATTAGGAGCATAAATAACCTATATAAAATAGGGTTATCACACCCCCAAACTTAAACCATTACTTGTCCCCAAGTAATGACACTTGAACAGGACAAAATGCTCATATAACTAGCTGCAGCTTTTAAATTAAACAGAATTTATGCACAAGCTAACTCTTATCATTTTCATACATCATTATGGTCCACAATTCAAATAGAATCATTACTGCTGAGTTGTGAGTGTGTGATATCAAAGCTTAACTTAGTTCCTAGTTAATTTCAGAATTTCTCCAAGTTTTTGGGAAGAATGGATTTCTTTTGGGTTAGGCAAAGAATGTTTTCAAAAAGAAGAGTGGAACAAGATCTGAGGGGCTTCAAAGCACAGCAAAGGGCTTTAATTAGGCATTTTTCAGAATATTGGTCAGTGCTTAAACTTTTGGTCTGGTGATCAAACGCTGTAGCGCTTCAAAGTCCGTAGACGCTGTAGCGCTAGATTTTAATGATTAAAACTAGATGCTGTCTTCATTACTGAGCTCCTTATTTGCATTTTCTTTTTATGCTTTTTTGGAACAGCTCAGCAATTTATTTAAGATATTTTGCAACTTTTTTCAAAACCACATTCATTTTTATTTTTCATTTTGCAAAGACCAATTTATCATCTTTTGCTCCTAGCCTTAACATAACCGATGCTCCCCCAAACTTAGCTTCAAAACAACTCTCAATTTTTAATGAAAACTTGACTAACCCTTGGTTATCCAAAACTTAACTTTATCCTTAGATTACTCCTAGCTAACTAGGTTCTTCACTAAGCTTGGATTTTGTGTAAAAGCAGCAATAAAACCATTTCATTGTTTACACAAGGCTGCCTTACTCAAAAATTCTTATTTACTTTAGCTTTTGCTTACTAAAAAATTTAAAACATGCAGCTAATCATACTTCCTATTCAAGTATACAAAATATTCAAAACATGCAAAACATGGCATAATTATACTTAATTATACTTAGTATTTAAAAACATAATTGTACTTAATTTAAAACATTATTAACCATAAGGTCCTCCCCCAGAAATTAAATTTGGCAGTGTCCTCACTGCTTGCTTGACAAGAAAAGGGAGAGGCCTTAGAAGAACAACGAAACAAAGTTCAAAGTACATAACTGGCATAAGAAGCCAACAAATCTTGCCTTATTAGGCCTTCTTGAGCCTCTTACTGGCTCTTGAAGGTGCTGGGGCTCCTTTTGCTGCCTTCTTCTTCTTTGGCTGAGGTGGAGCAGTCTTTTCAGCCGCTACAGCGGTTGGTGGCGCTGTAGCACTTGGTTCCTGCACTGCTGCCGCTGCATCGTCTGATTCCTGCACTTCTTCTTCCTTTTCTGTTTGCTCTTGCTCCTGCTCTTGCTCTTGCTCCTCCAGCACTGGCTCTGTTTCATCCTGCAAATTCACTAGCTCCTCAGCAGCCTCCTTGTCAGTTTCCTCCTCTGTCAGAATTACCTCAGGTATTGTGTCACTAGGTACTGCAGACATAGTTGCTGCAGCACCTACTGGCTGAACACCTTCTTCTGGGTACTCAGCCAGTTTGACACCTGGGTTTCTCCTAGCCTTTGTGTATGACTGATAAATTTTCTTGAGCTGCTCAGTGGGTTTTTCTTTGGTGATTGGATGTTTTGGCTCAGGCTTCTTTGGTGTAGCTTGCTTGGCAGGTGTTTTATTGGGTGTTAATTTGGTTGGTGCAGGGATGGAGGTGGGGGTTGATGGTGGATTGGCTGTTTTGGCAGGGGGGTTTTTGGTTTCTTTGGGCTTGGGGTTGGGTCACATTGTATTTCTTCTGCTTGCTCATCTTCTTCAGTCTCATATTCTTCTTCAGTATCACTCTCCTCTCCTGATGATTCTTCATCATCCTGCTTTTCCATCTCTTTCATAACTGCAATTGTTTCTTCTTCATCTTCCTCACTTATGTTTTCAATGTCATCAGAATCCAAACTTTCCTCCTCTACTACAGCTTTTTGTACTTTCTTGGTTGGGCTAGGCTTTGTTTTCTTTGCTGGGCTAGCCACAGCCTTTTTCTTTTCTGCCCTAACTCCCTTTTTCTCTGGTTTTTCAACTGGCTCTAGCTCCAATAGCCAATCAGGGAATTGAGGAGGGGGAATGGATGTTTTTCCTTTGGATATCTGGGCATACATTGCTTTTTCCCAGTCAAATTTTTCTTTCACAAATTTGCAGAGGACCTGCTGCTTCAGCTCTAAGCGCTGTAGCGCTTGAGAGTCAGAAGACGCTGCAGCGGCAGGTTTCTGCTTAACTTTGAAAATGCAAGGAAATGCCCCAAGAGGGGATCTTCTTTCTTCTTTCATTTCAACCTCTACATCAGCTTCCAAACACAACTCAGTAATTAAACAAGGAAAATATAAATTACCTCCCTTTTTAACTCTGCACTTCTCTATCTCCCTTGCTATCAATCTTCCCACGTCTATCTTTTCTCCTGCCATTATAGCATCAATGACGATGAGTCTTTCTTTTTCCACAAATGTTGTGTGAGATGTAGGCAGCAGGGAGTGTTTGATGAAACTACACCACAGATTTGCTTCTTCACACAGATATGCTTTTTTAATTTTGTATTCAGCCCCAAATTTATCCCAAGTTGCTCCTTCCACACAAATCCTTCTTCTAACAGCCTCCATCTCTTCATCTCCCCAGTTCAGAACCTTCGTTTCCAGCGCTTTTCCATGATAGCCCAGATGGAAAATATCATTGATTGTTCTGGAGTTGAAATTTACAGATTCTCCTCTTACCAGTGAATGGGTTTGAGGTTTTCCCTCCTTAGGCTCTTCAATGCCAGAGTAGAACTCCCTTACCAAAGACGTCATGTAGTCTTTGCGATGCTTAATGAAGTTCTCCCATCCCATCGCTGTGACAGCGGTTGAGAAAGCTTCAGGAGCACTTTCTGTCTTGAATCCCCTTTCAGCTATGAAATCCATCTTCCAAAACCTCTGAGGATCTGGAGTTGCCTTAGCCATGGTGGTTTTGATAGGATTTGAGGGTTCTGGTTTCCTAGTAGCTCCCTTACCAGATCGTTTGAGGGCAGCTTGCTTTTTGGTCATGGTTGGTTAAGAGCTTGCGTATTTGTTTCTGGGTGTTTTGGGAAATGTTGGTGTGTGTTGGGACGAAGGAAGAAGAAGGAATGGAGGGGATGAGTGGTTAGTGGTAACGGTTGAGAGGAGTTTCAAAGAGCAAGGAAAGAGAAAGAGAGAGGAAATGGTAGCGTGGGGAGTTGTGGATATTAAAGTTACGGTTTTGTGAGTGAAGTGGGAGAGAGAAAAAGAAACTGTTGATTTGACCAGTGCAGGTGAGTAGGTGCACGTGCAGGTCAGGCTAGGGATGAGGGCACAGTGCCAGCTCACCCTGAGCAAGATCTTTTTATTTTTTTGTTTGACCATACCCAGCCCTGATTTAACACAGCCGCTACAGCGCTTTTGATACAAATACCCGCTACAGCGTTTATCCAACTTTCCTGCATAGAAAATAAACATAAAAATTTTGTTAGAATCCTTGGGGTGCCTCCCAAGAGCGCTTGCTTTAAAGTCTGCAGCCAGACTTTCTCTTTCAAATTAAAGGTCTTTAAGTTCAATTGTGGTTTTGTCTCTCACCACATTTTCACCAAAATATTGTTTAACCCTTTGGCCATTCGCTTTGAAGGTGGTATTGGTTGTTATATCATAGAGGTCCACAGCCCCATGACTGTATATTTTTATCAATTGAAAAGGGCCTGACCACCTAGATTTTAACTTTCCAGGAAACAATCTTAACCTGGAGTTGTAAAGCAGTACCTGTCCTCCTTCAGTGAGATCTCTTTTTATCAGTTTTTGATCATGCCATATTTTGGTTTTTTCTTTATAAATTGCTGCATTCTCATAGGCAAAATGCCTAAGTTCTTCCAATTCATTTAGTTGCAGTAATCTAGCATCTCCTGCTTTCTTGTAGTCAAAATTGAGTTTTTGTAGAGCCCAATGTGCCTTGTGCTGAAGTTCAATTGGTAGGTGACAGGACTTCCCATAAACCAACCTATAGGGAGGCATTCCCAAAGGTGTTTTATAAGCTGTTCTGTAGGCCCATAAAGCATCATCTAGATGTATTGACCATTCTTTCCTTGAAGGCCCTACCATCTTTTCCAACATTCTTTTTATTTCTCTGTTTGACAATTCAGTTTGACCACTAGTTTGTGGATGATAAGCAGTTGCTATTTTATGCTTGACTCCATATTTAGCCAAAAGGGTCTCAATTAATTTATTACAAAAATGAGATCCCTCATCACTTATGATGGCTCTAGGAGTTCCAAAACGAGTGAAAATGTTTTTCAATAAAAATTTGCTCACAGACCTTGCATCATTGTTGGGTAAAGCAACAGCTTTCACCCATTTTGAAACATAGTCTACAGCCACTAAAATGTATAGGTTTCCATGAGAAGGGGGAAAAGGTCCCATGAAATCCATTCCCCAAACATCAAAGAGTTCAACCTCTAGAATATTTGTTAAAGGCATTTCATGTTTGTTTGAAATGTTCCCTGTTCTTTGGCACCTATCACATTTTTTTACAAAGTCTTGAGCATCTTTAAAAAGTGAAGGCCAAAAGTAGCCAGATTGCAATACCTTTGCAGCAGTTCTAACACCACCAAAATGCCCACCACATGGTGCAGAATGTAACATCCCCTATTTTTGCTATTTAATTATAATGGCATAATATTAATTATTAGTGATTTATTAATTTATTGAAATTATTTAAATTGAAAGTGATTTGCTTGATTGATTTATTTTGCAAGTGATGTGCTTGATTGAATTGATTGCATCACATTAGATTAATTAGGAGTGAAGGAGTCATTAGGAAAGAAAGGTTTAAGTGAGGGGCATAGTGGTATTTTTGCCTAGCCTATATAAGGAACCCATTCAGCTGGAGACACACCACATTCTCATTTATAGAAATCAGAAAATTCAGAGAGAAAGAAAGGGAGGAGTTCACGAGAGAGGGAGGGAGAGCTTGGAGAGATGAGAGCACCATTTCTTCAAACCTCCATGCATGTTAGAAGTCTCACCACCATTCTTTCACATTTTCTCTCCTCTTTCCACTGATGCCTATTTCACACACAGGCTCAGCCCTGATCATCTCACTTCATACAGTTATGCAATTTCGAGTTTGAGGGAGAAGAAGAGTGCAACAGAAAATTCTGGGTAAAACCCGTTTTACCTACCTTCAGTGTTTCGTTCGTATCTCCCTGTACTGACCTCCGATTTAGTTAATTTTTATTTATTTGGAAACTAGACACGAAATGCTCCAGTTTTGACCCAAGAACCATTTGGTTTCACTGAGAATTGAAGGAGATATATCGTTCTTAAGTTTCGATTCAGAATCAGTGTCTGTTTGGACCCAGCTTCATTGTTTCGGTTATAACTCTCTAGATATTGGATGCATGTGTTTGAAACCTCCACCTTCAGAAACTAGAGAAAATTCCCTTCACAGTAGACCCGCGTTTTGCTAAGTTTGGTTGAGATTTGAGTGAGTTACGCTCGTTACAATTTGGCGGTTTGTTGCTGGAAGTAGCTGGAGCGGATTCGTGAGATCGCCGTTCGTTCGCTTCGGGAAGTCTCGGCGTGTTGTTATAGTCATCATCAAAAGGTGAGTTCTATACTCACTAGGGAATTAATGTCATGTCATAAATTATGAATCGGAACCTCTTTGTGAAAACCCCGAGTTTGAGTCATTGAGTCATGATGTCGTTGATTGATAATTATAATTGCATGTCTTGATTGTTGTGTTGGTTGTTATATGATGATTGATTGGTTTCCATGACTGTTATGATATATTATTAAGTTCGGATGTGAATCGGAATGGATACGGGAACGATCGGAATGGACAAGAAAAACACGAAAACTGAATTTCTGAAATACTGGTAGCCACGCACGGATCGTGCGCCCCTGGGCACGGATCGTGTGTGAGGTTCTGGTACGCACAATGGATTTTCTGAAAATTGAGCACGGATCGTGCGCCAAGGCGCACGGGTCGTGTGTCTCTTGCTGGTACCCAATTTTAAACTATGTCCTAAGTCATTCCGATTGGTCCTAAGTCTCTTCTAATCCACTCCTCAAGGTTTCCCAAGGATGGAAACATATTAGTATCATGAAATCAAGTACGATCAAAGTAATTTTATGTTATGTTCATGTCTTTGCTTATGTGATGGCCCGATGTGGTATTTATGAGACCGATTATGACTAAGTTAGGTTATCATAATGTTGAGTATGGGCGATACATTATGATGTGGACTAGGTAATGGATAGTTATGAGTTAAAATAACAACGTTAGTAACTCCGTGTGAGATCACCTAATGACAAGATTATTCTAAGTATAAAAATTAGGTTAAGATTAAGATCATGTTAAGTATAATCTCATTGTTATGTTCACAGATCATTGTTCACTGCTCATTGTTCAAGGTATATTAAAATATATACATTAGGTTAGGGTGATGACCCTATTTCATTTTAGTGTGCTAGGGGAGGGGAAGTCATGAGCCCTATGAACCTAGGCCTCTCGAGGTTTGCCCACTAGCGATTAGTGAATTGGGTTCACCGGGAGCTTATTTTGCCAAGTGACCGGTGACACGCTAAGAATCATTGTTAGGCTCAGTGATTGAGCATAGTCCATTGTTAGGCTCAGTGATTGAGATTAGTTCAGCCACATAGTCAACTTTGAGGACTATGAGTTTTGAGTTTTGCATAATGAACCAAGCATAATTGAACCGAGAGAGTTAGTAAGGGGTCTCGATAGAACTCACTGAGACAAGTTGTCTCACCCAATCCATGTTGTTGTTTTTTTTCAGACTTGCAGGCTAAGTTGAAGATGATGAGGCATGGTCATGGAGACGCCTGAGGAGCAGCCGCTATCTTTATTTCATCATGTCTTGTTTTTCAGTTTCCTTTGTGTTTTGTATTCAGTTCCTTAATATGTACGATTGCATGACTTATGTTATAAAGTTTTAAATCGCTTCCGCAGACTTTCTATTTTGGTACTGAACACTAGTTGAGTGGTGTAAGGACCGACTTTATGTATTTTATGTTAAGTTAAGTAACGCGCTTGATGGTCTTTAGCATCGAGTGTTAGCATGTGTTCAGTATTTAAAACAGGAAGTACTCTGATGTATGCCAGTAGTGCATTTCGGTAACTTCTACAAGTTAGAAATTATCGGGGTGTTACACAGAATGGCAGTGCTGTAGCACTTGAATTTGTTCTTCCTCTGCTAGGCATCTCCTCATTAACTGGTCTTGACACTTCTTGTATAGAAAAGGTTCATCCCAATAATATTGCTTCATTGTGTGGAAGAACCTTCTCCTTTGCTGATAAGTCATCTCAGCAGGTACCACCTTGCTAACCAAAAAATTAACTATGTCAGCATACCAAGGTGTTGCAGGCTCAGCCGCTACAGCGTCAAATGTTTTTACACTGGGCGCTACAGCGGTTGATGATTCAGCATTTATTGTCAATAGCTGCTCATCTGGAAAGTATTCCTTGATCTCCCCACCCGCTGTACCTGCAATGTCTCTTTCTAATCTAGAAAGATGATCAGCAACTTGGTTCTCCACTCCCTTTTTATCCCTTATTTCTAAATCAAATTCTTGGAGTAGGAGAACCCACCTAATTAGCCTAGGCTTTGCATCTTTCTTTGTTATCAAATATTTAATGGCTGAATGGTCTGTGAAGACAATTACCTTGGTGCCAACCAAATATGATCTAAATTTATCAAATGCAAAGACTACAGCTAATAGTTCTTTTTCAGTGACTATGTAATTCAATTGAGCTTCTACAAGTGTTCTGCTAGCATAATATATAGAGTGGAAAATTTTATCATACCTTTGCCCAAGCACAGCTCCAATGGCAAAGTCACTAGCATCACACATAAGCTCAAAAGGCTTACTCCAGTCAGGAGCTATGATAACTGGTGCTGTTATTAAAGCTCTCTTCAATTTATCAAAGGCTAACATGCATGGCTCATCAAATATGAAGGGGTTATCATGCTGTAACAGTTGACACAACGGTTTGGAGATTTTTGAAAAATCTTTTATAAATCTCCTATAGAATCCAGCATGCCCCAAAAAGCTTCTAATACCTTTTATGTTGGTTGGAGGAGATAGCTTCTCAATGACCTCTATTTTAGCCTTGTCCACTTCCAATCCTTTTTTGGATATCTTATGCCCCAAAACTATACCTTCTTGCACCATAAAATGACATTTCTCCCGGTTTAGCACAAGGTTAGTCTCTTCACATCTAATCAAGATTTCTTCCAAGTTGGATAGGCATAGATGGAATGTTTCTCCAAACACAGAGAAATCATCCATGAAGACTTCCATGGATCTTTCAATGTAATCAGAGAAAATTGCCATCATACACCTTTGAAAAGTGGCAGGTGCATTACACAGGCCAAATGGCATCATTCTAAAAGCAAAGGTGCCATATGGACAAGTGAATGTAGTCTTTTGCTGATCTTCAGGCAATATTGCAATCTGGTTATAACCTGAATAACCATCAAGAAAGCAATAAAATTCTTTACCTGCTAGCCTGTCCAGCATCTGGTCAATGAAAGGCAATGGAAAATGGTCATTTCTTGTTGCCTTATTCAACCTCCTGTAATCCATGCATATTCTCCAGCCTGTTATTTTTCTGGTTGGAAGCAGCTCATTCATCTCATTAGTTATTACTGTTACCCCTCCTTGCTTGGGCACACACTGCACAGGACTAACCCATGCACTGTCAGAAATGGGGTATACAATACCTGCATCCAACCACTTGATGATTTCCTTCTTCACCACCTCTTTCATAATTGGGTTCAACCTCCTCTGCCCTTCAATGCAATTTTTAGAGCCTTCTTCTAACACTATTCTGTGCATACAAATGGTTGGGCTGATACCCTTTATATCTGACATTTGCCAACCAATTGCCTTTTTATGCCGCTGTAGCGTCTGAATCAGATCTTGTTCCTGCTTTTCAGAAAGGTTAGAAGCAATTATAACAGGCAAAGTACTATTGTTACCTAGATAAGCATATTTGAGGTGTGAAGGCAACTCTTTAAGTTCCAGAGTTGGTGGTTGTTCAATGGAGGGGAGATCCTTTCTCATGTCTGAATTCTCCTGCTCCAAAGATTCATATTTCTTAGCCCAAATTTCTTTGACTGTCTGCTCCTCTTCTTCTGCAGCTTCTGCATCAGACCCTGTATCTTCACTGCTGTCCAGTAATTGCCTCAGATGATCTGTGCTTTTCTGGAAGTGATCCTGAACTACCTTGTCAATAGCAGACACAAAGGAGCACTCTTCAATATTGAGACCTGGAAATTTCATAGCATTCAGGATGTTGAACTTGACTTCTTGGTCATTGACCCTCATGATCAATTCTCCTCTCTGCACATCTATCAAAGTTCTTCCAGTGGCCAAGAATGGCCTTCCCAGTATGATGGGTACTTCTTTATCTGCATCAAAGTCCAAGATTAAAAAATCAACAGGAAATACAAATTTGTCTACCTTTATTAGAACATCTTCCAGAATTCCTTCTGGATATGCAAGAGTTCTATCAGCTAGCTGCAGTGTAAGTGAGGTAGGTCTGGCAGTTCCCACTCCTAGCTGAGTGTATATGGACTTAGGCATAAGATTTATGCTGGCTCCCAAATCACATAGAGCACGGCCAGAGTAAAAATTTCCAATTGAGCATGGTATAGTAAAATTGCCAGGATCCTTTGATTTGGGTGGGAGCTTGTTCTGCATCAACATGCTGCATTCCCCAGTCATTGCCACTATTTCAAACTCCCCTAGTCTCCTCCTCTTAGTAAGCACATCCTTCATAAACTTTGCATAGTTGGGCATTTGTTGGAGAGCTTCCACCAAAGGAACATTAATGTGCAACTGTTTAAGGACTTCTAGGAATTTGTTAAATTGCTTGTCTTCATGAGCCTTTAGAAGTCTTTGAGGATATGGAGGATCTGGGTATGTTGGGATAATTTTAGGTGGTGGTGGTGTTTTTTCAACAACAGGCGCTGCAGCGGTAGGTTCGGGCGCTGTAGCGCCTGTTGTAGGTTCTTTTTGTTTTTCATATTTTTTGTTTTTCTCATCATCTGTAATAGTTGATGATCCTATCAAATCTCTCCCACTCCTTAAAGTTATAGCTTTTACATGCTCCTTCCCTGTAGTACTTGAAGTTGAAGCTTCTGTAGTGGATGGTAATGATCCACTAATTCTTTGGGAAAGGACATTAGCCAATTGCCCCATCTGTACTTCTAGATTTTTAATGAAAGCTTCATGAGTTTTCAGGGTTGTCTTGCAATCACTCATAAAGCCTTTCATCAATCCTTCCAATGAATTATCTATGACAGGGGCATTCTGTCTTTGGTAGTGCTGAGCAGGGAATCCTGGTGGATTTGCTGGAGCACTATAGTTAGGTGCTGTTGCATTGTTGGCTCCCCATCTGAAATTGGGGTGGTTCTTCCAACCAGGATTATATGTATTTGAATAGGGATTATTGTTTTTATTGAAACCCACAAAGTTCACAGAGACAGGATTACCAGGACATTCTTCATACAAATGCTCTCCTCCACAGTATACACAGCTTACTGACCCTGGAGAGGCTTGCTCAATGACAGCTACTGTAGGTTCATGCACCGCTGCAGCGGTAACCGCTACAGCGTTTGATGTACTCATAGATTTTATCATGTTAGTAAGAGAGGCAATCTGTGCAGATAGAGCAGAAACTTCACTTATTTCATGCACACCAGCTACCTTCTTCTGCTGAGCTAACCTTTCTGTAGGCCATTGGTAGCTATTTGTGGCAATGTCATCAATCAGCTCACATGCCTCATTATAGGAGGTTTTCAACAACACACCCCCTGAAGAGGCATCTAACATTTGTCTGGTTGTTGGATCTAGTCCATTGTAGAAGGTTTCCATTTGGATAATCACAGGTATACCATGATGAGGGCACTTTCTCAACAGCTCCTTCCATCTCTCCCATGCCTCAAACAGTGTTTCAGCATCTCTTTGTCTGAATGCAGTAACCTCATTCCTCATTCTTGCATTCTTACTTGGAGGAAAATATTTTGCTAAGAATTTCTCAGCCATTTCATTCCAAGTATGGATAGAGTTAGGCTCTAGAGAAGTTAACCAGGCCTTTGCTCTATCCTTCAAGGAATAAGGAAAAAGTTTTAATCTGAATGCATCATCACTTACCCCTGGAATGATGAAGTTACTGCAGACTTCCAAAAATTGCTTTAAGTGTAGATATGGGTCCTCTTGAGGAGCACCACCAAACTGTCCCACTGTTTGCAACATTTGGAACATCATAGGTTTGAATTCAAACTGAGCTGTGTTGAGAGTAGGTCTTGCTATGCTTGTCTCCATGGTTTGTGGATCAAACACAGCATAGTCCCTCATTGGTCTATCTCTGTCATTTACCATTTGAGCAGGTCCTTCATTTATGAATTGATGTCTGTACCAGTCCTCTTGGTCATGTAAGGTTGGAGTGGGTGGCTGCTGATGTCTACCTCTACCCCTTCCGCCTGGTTCAGTCCCTCCTCTACCAGAGCTAGTTCTGCCATGTAGAGTGGTAGTTCTACCAGAATTGGTCCTATGACTGTGTTCTGACATGGTGGGTTTGAGCCTGTGAAGATGTCTTAGTTTCCTGAACCTTCTCTCTGGTTCTGAGTATGGTTCAAATTCTGGTGGTTGAGACCTGGGCATACGCTGTAGCGCTTACTGCTGCAGCAACAAGAAACAACACACCAGTATAAAATAGGCACTAAGTTTACTAAAAACTTAAACAATGAAAATTAAATGCAATCCCGGCAATGGCGCCAAAAACTTGTTGTGCGAAAAGGTGATGTGCAAGTATACACAATCGCAACAAGTAATATATTGATAAGTAAAGTTCGTTCCCACAGGGATTGGAATTAATCTAAGAAGTTTAAGTGATTAGAATCTTAGTGAAAAGAATTAAGTAACAAGTAAAGGTGAGTTGGATAGCTCAATAGTTATGTAAATTCCCAAGAGTAATGTTCAGATAATATTAGACGCTGTAGCGTTAGGCGCTGTAGCGCTTCAGAATCAGTAGACGCTGTAGCGCCTTGGTGGCGTGCCTTTCTGTCACTTTCGTCAGGGCTATGTTACAAGACTCCTATGTCTAGGCTCTAAATAAGTTTTACCCCTGTATATTAAGCTCTTACAACATTTGCCTTATGAACTATTACTCCCCTATGTCTAGAGTTAAGTAGTGCTTCCTTTAAATGTCTTTAAAGGGTTTTCATTCATATCATTCCTTGAGTTCTCTTTGTGAACCATGTCTGTACCCACAAAGTTACCTTGTTTTAGTTGATCATTTCCAAACCAAGATTGAAAGTATTATGACACAAGGAATAAAACACAAACATCATGATATTATACAAAAGTTACTCAAGGTTCATTACATACCAAGAACAATCCAACTACAACAAAGTTAGCTCATCACAAGTTCCATCAACATAATACAACTAGAAAGTATGTATTACCGTATGAAGACAAGAGAAGAGTGGTTGCAAAAGATACACTCCAATGATCCCACGTCGCATACAAGAGATGAAGTTGAGGCGTGAGCAAAACCTTGGATGAAAACTAGAAAAACTATGCTATGAAAATAAAAGCTTAAGGGTAGTGTATCAATGGAGAAAAGCTACTATGTCATGTGTAGTTCTCCTTTCAAGTTACAACTATTTGTCTACGTATGTTACCTCTTAGAGAAGCAATCTTAATTAATCTAATTATTAACTAAGTCTTAATAGAATAATAATATTACATGATGATCATAAGACTTAGATATTATCCTTAAAGTACTTTACAAAAAGTGCTAATGATGGAATACAACAACTATCACATGGGTTCCATTTAGGAGGCGCCAAGTGTAATTTAGCATCCACTTGAAAGTCAAAATATCCAGCTGAGAGGAAGAGATAAGGGTGGTGACTCATCATGTCCTCAAGTGGCCACACAAATATCTCAATGGCCAGCCGTCATATAACGCTGTAGCGTCTCCTTGATAGCATACCGCTGCAGCGCTAAAGCAAAGCATCAAACATATTCACAAAGGCATTGATTATGCCCAAGGTTTAGGGATTTGACTTATAACCTATATTTATCCTAATATCCATATATTCACATATTTAAGCACTAGAATTACTTGAGAAGTAAGCTTATTTTAAGTATTAGGAGCATAAATAACCTATATAAAATAAGGTTATCAATGACCACCGTTACTCAGGAGGATCTAGGTCGTGTCGAGGCTGAGCTGAGGGGGAAAGGAAGAGCGGGGCCCTCTTTGCTTAAGGGGGAACGTCGCGTCGATTCGAAACGGCAGCGGGAGGATGACGACGACGCTTTGAGATCGTTAAGGAAGAGTCGAGTCTCGAAAAAGCATAAGACCAAGGTGGCTTCCATGCCTTTAGAAGAGGATTTTCTTGAGCAGAACTACGCGCAGTGGCGGGAGGATCCAATTGTGGCATCGGCCCAGATTTCTTTCAACCTGGCCGAGGTTCATAAGACTGTAAAGCAGAGATATGAGAATCATGCAAAAGGTACGTTGGTTTTGGTTTTTTGTTGCTTGTATATTTCCCCTTACTTCATCCCTTTGATATCTGTCGTTAAATGTGCTTGTAGAGTTGTTGGAGGCCGAGAAGGCTCTTCGGCTTAAAATTTCAGAGGACCTGGTTTCGAGGACAAAAGAGCTTGCTCGGGTTCAGTTCGAGCTCCGGTCTTTGAGGGAAGGTCAAGAGACACTCGAGGTAATGAAAGAGACTGCCTTGGGTCGTGCCAAGACTGCTGAAGCTCGTGCGGTGGAGCTTGAGAACCAGGTAAAAAACCTGACTGAGTCCGAAGCTGGGGCGAGAAAACAGGTGACGAGGGCGGAGGCTAATATTGCTGAGCTTGAGAATGAGCTGAAGCGATCTTCTGAAGGAGGGGTGTCGACCGATACCGATCTGCAAGCTCGGGTAGCTGAACTTCAAATTGCCCTTCAGATTAGTAGGAGAGAGACAAAGGAGGCTGCTGAATCGGCACTTGAGATGTACCGAGAGGGTTTTGAAGGTGCTCTTGAACAAGCTATGGTTTTCCAACCTTCTCTTCTTTTTGGATCGGGCAATTGTTAATACTGATCATGAGGTTGACGAAAATCGTATAGTCATGACCGATCCTCAGACGGAAGAGAGAACTGTTGTTTTTTCGATGCCCGATGTTTGATGATTTTGACCAGTTTTTTGTAGAAGTTCTGGGTATATACTTATCCAGTCTTAGGTTTGGCATAGACGCAGAACTTCGTATGTGTAACTTTTAAACAATGTAACGGGTTCGGTCAAATCCGAAAGTATTTTTGTAATGGATTAACTATTGTCACGGGCTTGTATGGATGCCTTTCTTTTTTTTCTTGTATGTGATGAATGTCGTTTTTTGCACCCGAGGGACTCGAGGTATCTTGTGTACGTTGAATGAACGTCGGTAATCAAGGAACTCGATTTTACCAGTTTGGACCTACGGGCAGTTTACTAGGACTCGGCCCAGATTTAACTCACCCTGTAGGGGTATTGGCAACTGTGGCCAATGGTCGTTCTTTAGGATGCACTTGATCCTTGAAGACCTAAATCCCTTTGAGATAGTTTACCAAGACTCGGCTCGGATCTAACTAGTGGCAAAGGGTCGCGACCTTGATTAATCGCTTGGGGAGATCTCGTTTGAGATCAGTCCCAGTCACTTCCGAGGAAGGAATTTTGGTTCGCATAATTTGATGAAATCAAAAATATGTTAGAACGTCGGTGAGATCACCGTATTTTAAAATATATGGAGATCTTGATTAATTGCTTTGGGGAGATCTTTGTTTTAAGATCGGTCCCAGTCGCTTCCGAGGAAGGAATTTTGGTTCGCATAATTCGATGAAATCAAAAATATGTTAGAACGTCGGTGAGATCACCGTATTTTGTTGAGATATATGGGGTTACAAAGATCGGCCCATTTTTGCGGGAGATTTGCATAGTCTGCAAAGGCTGATATATTTAAAGAAAATAATTCTTCAGCTTCGTTGCATTCCAAGTTCTTTGAATCTTTTTTCCTTGGAGGGTCTCCAATTTGAAAGCTCCCCTACCGGTCTTAGATATGACGCGGTAAGGTCCTTCCCAATTTGGTGCGAGTTTTCCTTGGGAGGCGTTTTTTTGCCCAACGTCGGCTCTGCGAAGAACTAGATCGCCAAGTTCGAAATCTCGGGGTATGACTTTGGCGTTGTACCTGGTTGTTACACCCTGCTTGATGACTGCTTCACGGAGCGAGGCTCGTCCTCGGATCTCGTCGATAAGGTCGAGCTCTTCTCTTAGGGCTTGGCTATTGTTGTTTTGAGATTTGGGATTTGCCGTTCTCCAACTGAGTTCGCCAATTTCCACAGGGATGACCGCTTCGCTTCCGTAGGAGAGGCAGAAAGGCGTCTCCCCTGTGGAGCTTTGGGGGGTGGTCCTGTATCCCCAGAGGACATAAGGTAGCTCTTCGACCCAATTTCCTTTGGCATCGCCCAGTCGTCGTTTCAGGCCGTTTAGTATGACCTTGTTTGCCGCTTCTGCCTGTCCGTTGGTTTGAGGGTGTTCTATAGAAGTGAAACGGTGTTTTATGTTAAGATCGGTCATTAGTTCTCTGAAACTACCGCCGGTGAATTGAGCTCCATTATCCGTTATTACGACCTCGGGGATCCCGAACCTGCTCATGATGTTCTTTTTGAAGAATTTTATGCAGTTATTTGTAGTGATGGTGACCAGAGGTTCTGCTTCTATCCATTTTGTAAAGTAGTCGACTGCTACAATTAAAAATTTGATTCGACCCGGGGCTATTGAGAACGGCCCCAGAAGGTCTATCCCCCACCATGCAAAAGGCCATGTAGAGGACAAGCTCGTTAGGTCGGTAGGAGGAGCTATGTGGAGCTTAGCGTGGATTTGACATTTTTTGCATCTCTTTACATGGTCACTAGCGTCGCCTGCCATGGTCGGCGAGCTCCCATATGTTGACCGCATATTCCCTCATGAATTTCTGCTAAGATGTAGGTTGCTTCCTCTCCTTCGACGCATTTTAATAATGGGAAAGAGAGACTTCTTTTGTAGAGGGTCCCATCAATAACTGAAAAGGCAGAAGCTCTTCGTCTTATGTATTTAGCGTCGTTTGGGTTTGGAGGCTCTGTTCCTGTGACGATGTATTCCAAAATCGGAGTGATCCAACTACTGGTTTCTTCAATTATGCACACTGTTGAGGAAAAAGCAGGCTCGAGGGAAACGCTGGGTTTGCGGAGTACTTCTTGTATGAGTGTTCTGTGATTTCCCGGAGCTTTGGTACTTGCGAGTTTAGCAAGGATATCAGCTCATTGATTCTCCGCACGAGGTACGTGTTTTACTTCGTTTGCTTCGAACTGAGCTAATAACACATGTACCCGTAGTAGGTACTTTTGTAAGATTGGTTCATTGGTTTAGTATTGGTTGCTGATTTGGGAAACCACCAATAGAGAGTCGGTATGGAGTTTTATCTGAAGGACTCGGAGTTCAATGGCTAAGCGTAGGCCGGCGATACAAGCCTCGTATTCTGCTTGATTGTTCGACGTTGGGAATACGAAGGTCAGGGAAACTTCGATAACGATGCCGTTTGGGCTTTCTAGCAAGATACCGGCCCCGCTTCCTTTTGGGTTCGAAGATCCGTCGACGTGGAGAATCCAGGAGTCATTTTGGATGTTCACTGGTGTCATTTCGGTGACGAAGTCTGCCAGGACTTGTGCTTTCATTGCAGAGCGAGCTTCGTATTTTATTCCGAATTCTGATAGTTCCACTGCCCATTTAATCATTCGTCATGCGAGATCGGGCCTGTGAAGTATTTGCCTGATGGGATAGTTAGTTCGTACGATCACTTGGTGAGCGACGAAGTAAGGTCGGAAACGCCGAGCTGCAAAGACGAGAGCTAGAGCGACCTTCTCGATTTTCTGATATCGGCTTTCTGATCCATGAAGGGCTTTGCTCGCGAAATAAACTGGGCTTTGTTTGTCTTTTAGTTCGCATATAAGAACGACACCAATTGCCTCTTCAGAGATTGCTAAATATAGATACAGGATTTCGCCCTTGTCCGGTCTGGTCAATATTGGAGGCTCGGAAAGGGCTTTCTTCAGCTGGTTTAGAGCCTCGTCTTGCTCAGAGGTCCATTCAAAATCTTTTTCTTCTTTTTTGAGAATTTTGAATAGGGGGAGAGATTTGATTGTAGCATTTGATATAAATCGGGATAAGGCAGCAACCATGCCGTTGAGTTTTTGGACCTCTTTTTTCGACGTTGGGGTTCGCATTTCTGTTATGGATCGACATTTATCAGGATTTGCTTCGATCCCCCTTTCAGTTAAGAGAAAACCTAAGAATTTTCCGGTTCGGACTCCGAACGCGCATTTCTCCGGGTTTAACCTCATTCTGTTTGTTCGGACTTCCGAGATGATTTCTCTAAGGTCGCTTGTATGCTTGCCATCATCCTCACTTTTCACGATCATGTCGTCGAGGTACACTTCAGCATTCTTACCGATCTGTTTTTGGAATACTTTGTTCATCATCCTTTGGTATGTAGCTCAGGCGTTCTTTAAACCGAAAGGCATGACACGATAAGCGAAGTTACCTTGGTCGGTCATGAAAGCGGTTTTCTCCCGATCAGGGGGGTGCCTGGAAATTTGGTTGTAACCGGAATAGGCGTTCATAAAAGATAACAGCTTAAATCCCGAGGCGTTGTCAACAAGGCGGTCGATGCTGGGAACTGGGAAAGCATCTTTTGGGCAGGCTTTATTTAGGTCTGTGTAGTCTACGCACGTGCGCCACTTCCCGTTATTCTTTTTTACCAAAACCGGATTTGACAACCAAGTTGTATATTTGACCTCAGAAACGAAGTTTGCTTTTATAAGGTCGTTGACTGCCTTTGTAGTGGCGATAGCTTTTTCGCTGCTTTGTGTTCGTTTTCTCTGGGCGACCCACTTTGCTCCTGGGTTAATTGCCAAATGGTGACAGGCGATTTTGGGGGGGATCCCGGGCATGTCTTCTGCTGACCATGCGAAAATGTCCGTGTGATCCTTGAGGCATTTGGTTAAGTCAGCTTCGACCTCTTCCGGGAGATTAGCCCCGATATTGATTGTTCTGGCTGGGTCATTGTCGAGCTGAATCCTGATGAATTCTCCATCTGGTTGGGGCCTCAACATTCTGTGTTCTTTCACTGGTTTGTCATTTTCATATTCGCGCTCCATATTCTCAGGATCGTATCTTGCATCCAGATCTGTATTATTTATCTCGGTGGATCGAATTTTCCCTCGTTTTGGAGTATCGTTTTCGGCAGGGGAAACCCCTTCCTTTGCCGAGGCTTCTCGCTCGATTTTGGTCCATTGGAAAAAGCATCTGGAGGCGGATTCCAGGTCGGAATTGATCGTGATTACTTTATTGCAAATGGAGTGGAATTTCATTTTTAAGTGAGTGGTGGAAGTTACGGCTCCGAGTTTTCCCAAAGTTGGTCTTCCGATTATTGCGTTGTAGATGGACTCGCAAGGTAGGATAAGGAACTTAGTTTTGACCGTTCTCACCATAGGCTCGACTCCGTAGGAGACCATAAGTTCCAAATGACCCAAAGGTTTGGTTCGGGATCCGTTGAATCCCGATAGGGCCGTCCCTCTGTAAGGAGTAAGATCCTCTTTGTCGATCCCCATCTTATCAATTAAGTTGACAAAGAGGATATCAGATGAACTTCCTTGATCTACCAAAATTCTCCTTACTTCATTGTTCGCTATTACCGCCGAGACTATTAGAGGTACATGTTTGTTGGGTTTTCCGTCTAATAGATCCTCATCGCCAAAAGAGAGAGGAGGTCGATTCGAAGTGAGTGGCGTTGATGCTGTTGACGCCACATTTAGCAACTCCTTCCACTTTCTTTTCATCGATCTTCCGGACTCCTCATGCTCGAAGCCCCCTGCGATTGTCATTATTACTGAGTGGTTCTTCGATCTTTTAAACTCCCGTTCTTCATCGTCGGAGTTAGCTTTCTGTTTCCCTATTTTTCTTTGGTCATTATCTCCTTCATTCCTAATCTCGCCTGTAGGTGCTCCGGATTTTTTTTACGTAACTGGATAGCTTGCCTTTTTTAATCAAATCTTCGATGTCGTCCTTCAAGGCATTGCAATGGTTTGTGTCATGTCCATTGCTTCTGTGGTATCTGCAGTATTTGTTTGTCTTCTGACCAGGTCAGTGTGGTAAAGGTCTGGGGGGGTCTGATTTCCCGGAATTCGACGTTCCAACATTCCCCCAAAAGTTGAGAGTTCGAAACGTTGAGCTCGGTGTAGATCTGGTGATGATTTCGAGGTCGGAGATCTCTGTTTCCTCGATTATCGTTACTTCTGTTTTCTTTTTCGTTCCGAGGTCTCGAAGATTCGGGTTGCGATACTGCCTTCCCGATTTTAGCATTTTCTTCTTCGTTAATGAAGCATTGGGATAGCTGGAGAAACTCCTGCAAGGTGTTCGGCTCCCAAGTGTTAATGTGTTTTTTGAAAGCACTACCAGGGAGCAGCCCCTGTGCCATGAAGAAAATTCTGAAATCGTCATCAAGCTCCCGGACCTGAAGGGCTTCGGAGTTAAACCTTTCCAGGTACTCCCTGAGGGGCTCGTTTTGTCTCTGTACCACCGACATTAGTATCATTTTGTTTTTACGTTTATTTTTGGAATGGGCAAAGTGTACTGAAAAGAGCTTTGCCAATTGGTCCCAGGAGGAGATAGTGTTTGATTTTAAAGTTGTGAACCATTCCGATGCTACTTTGTCAAGTGTTAGAGGAAAGATTCGGCATTTCATCTCCATTGGTACGTTTCGGTACTGCATGTTGGTGTCGAATTGGTTGAGGTGTCGGTCAGGATCGCCTGTTCCATCATATATCTTCAGACCCCCAGGGGTTTTTTCGAGATACCTCAGAACACGGTAATTGTCAATGCCCACAGTGAATGGGCCTTTTCGACTATTTAGTAAAGGCTGCGTTTGAGTTTGATCCAGGCGACGATGATATGGATGTCGGTTTGGATCGTCTAGATCGTCGTATTGTCGAGCCTGAGGAGAACGGGAACCATTCCCTCGGTGACGGCGAGGATGCACTCCCAGATCTTCTAGATCGTCGTATTGTCGAACCTGAGGAGAACAGGAACCATTCCCTCGGTGACGGCGAGGATACACTCCCAGATCTTCTAGATCGTCATATTGTCGAACCTGAGGAGAACGGGAACCATTCCCTCGGTGACGGCGAGGATACACTCCCAGATCTTCTAGATCGTCGTATTGCCGAGCCTGAGGAGAACGGGAACCATTCCCTCGGTGGCGGCGAGGATACACTCCCCGATCTTCTAGATCATCGTATTGTCGAACCTGAGGAGAACGTGAACCATTCCGTCGGTGACGGCGAGGGGGTGAACGGTGGTAGAGTCTTCTCCTTGAAGGGGATCGGTGTCTCCTCGGGATAGTGTTTCTTTTTGGAGTGGACTTGAACTCCGGTGAGTCTCGATCCGGGACGTTTTGTGGTTGGAACCTTGTCACGTCGGCGTCTAGGTCGGCGTACCGGCTGCTCCTTTCTTGGTTTTCTACCTCCTGTCTGGCGAGTAATTGGACAAGCTGTTGTACGACATTGGTCAGAGCCGGAAGTAACGGGGGAGGAGGTGGCAAATCTGTCCCGCCTGGACTTATTTGAACTCGGGCGAGGTTTGGGTTGGGATCTCGTAGACGAGCCTGAGAGGAATTAGTCAAACTCTGAACACGTCCTTCAGGAGTTTGCTGGGATCGAAGATCGGGTATTGGTTGCTCCAAAATTGGTCCGACTACTATAATGGCCGGCTTTGATCGGATTTTGGGTGCCATTTTCTTGAAGACTAAGATCGGTATATAAAATGTGGGGTCGGAAATCGTTCCCCAGCGGAGTCGCCAATGTTCTGTACCGTACTTTTCGATCTTGTTGATAAGGTCGGGGTAGTTGGTAGAAATATGCAATCTTGCGATGTTACACTTGTTTGATCTTGTTATACCGAGGTTGTCCTTTTACTCGATCTTGCGCTATCCTTTGTTCGATCTTGTTGTGCCGAGGTTGTACCTGTAAAGACACTCCGAAGCTTAAGTCAGTATTTGAGTAAATGAGTGGTGGTTGAAGAATTAATTCCCCTTAATGAGCATTCTAAGTGTAGTATTTATAGACTTTGAGTGTGTTTGTGTTGATGATTCTTGACGATCATATTTCCTGGTGTGCGGATTGCTGGTTGCAATTGCTGCTGGTTCGTTGATTGTGCTAATATGCTTGTGCATTGTTGATGTGCACTGATTGCTAATCCACTCCTGTGCTGGTTGCTGTATTCCTGTGTGGTGCTATTGCTGTGCACCATCCCCTGCCTCTCACTTGTTTGCTACTGTGCATATTTGGAGGAGGGAGTTTTCACATGCTCTTTTATTTTCTGCTTATTGTTGTAGAACTTTTAGATCGAAATTCAAAGCTTTTGTTTATTCAAGATTCTGTGTATTGTTTGATCTTGGACCCGGCCTTTGTCCCCAACAATAGATCCACCACTGTGTAAGGAAATAAAATAGGACACGTTGATTTCAGATAACTTACTAAAAACAAACTTATCACAACACATGTGATTTGAGGCACTGATATTTATTATCCACAAGCTTCATTTAGAAACAATGCTATGACATTGTGGAATAGCATAGCATATACCTGCAAAATTTGTATTGATAGCACCACTAGTGCAAAAATGACATTAGAATTAGACATTTAAAGTCAGGCGCCCAGATGCCTGACTACATAGGTAGACACGGTGGCAAACTGTTGCGTTAAAAACACACTTAGAGCAAGTGTACTCTACCGCAGAAGTAGTATAAAAGATTATCGTCTCCACAGGGATTAATTAACAAGTACCAAACTAATCGAGATTATTTATTATTTAGATGAATGAATATTTGAATTGTAATGGAACAAATAAAAAAGAAATAAATAACAATAATTGAAATACTAGATTTAATAAATGGGGAGAGGTCTAGGATCACGGTTTCACTTGCAAGCTTCGATTCCCCCTATGTCTAATCCTACCTAAATTCCCTTATTTTACTTAATTACCAATCCCTTTACTAAAACTATTAATCCGTTTGGTCATTCGCGATTAATATTCTTTTTCCTAAATTAACCCTCGTTTGGTCATGCAAGAATTTAAATTCAGGAAAAGCATAAAGAGCAAAAAGGTTGAATGATTAGAAGACTAAATTATGGTTTGGTCATGCCCTAATTATAGCCCCAATTATCCTATAGGTCCACCAACTAATTGCAGTACGGTCGCTGATAAATTAATTGATTATAAACATGCAAAGGGTAGCTAATCCTAATCATGTGATAAAAACAATAGGACAATATTAATTAAAATAAAAATAGGAATTCAAACCAGAAATTAGAACATAAAAAGGTCTCTAAACATGCAAGATCCACCTAAGACCCTAGAAGAGGATTTAACTATCCATAGTGTTCGTGAACAATAAAATAAAATTAGGAGTCATAAATTACAGAGATAAAATAACCCGGAATAGAGAAATTTCTGATCCTGAAAATTTAGTCTCCTTTTTCTGCTCCAGAACTCTCTTACGGTGTCAAGAACGGTACCCAAAAACCTCTCCTATGTGTTGCCGGCGGTACTGTTAGTGCGCGGCTTCTGTTCCTCTCGTTTTCTTCTTCGGCACTTCTTTCCTTTTCTCCTTTTTTAATTATGAAAATATCTCTCCTCCCCCTCTATTTTAATTGTGCGGCTCCTTTATACATGCTTGCCTAGGATTGACTAAATTGAATTGCTTGTTGATCACGTGTGCCAGCTTTCTCCTAATTATTTTTGGGCTTTAGTTTATTTTCAACCATGCTGAGGTCTTCCAATTGGCCCAAACACACACATATATATAATATACATATATAATATTTATAAAATATTATATACATATATATATATTATTTGCATTTTTATCTTTTCTTCTTTCCTACAAAATATAGAGCAAATTTAGTCAATAATTTATATAATTGGTAATAATTGCTCTAAAAAGTAATCCAAAGTATCTCTAAAAAATGCACTAAATTAGAGTTTATCACAAACTTGTAAATAAGTGGCAAAACTCGCGAGTATTAAGGTCAAGCGGATACACGCCTGACGTCTAAAGTGAAGAAATAGGGAAAAAATAAGACTTTAGAAGTCAGGCATGTATGCGCCTGACTACCTAACTACATAAGTGACACGGTGGCAAACTTGTAATTAGGGGTGAATTTTTTTTTTTCTGTTCTAATACTTTAAACGTCAGGCGTTTATTCTCGCTTGACCTCTAAAGTCCAAAAATAGAAAAAAAAATAATATTCACTCTCTCTCTCTCTCAACCCTTCGTTCTCCACTCTCAGATCTCACTCTCTCTCTCTCTCTCTCTCTCTCACAGAACCCTTCGTGTTCTCGTTCTCCACTCTCAGATCTCACTCTCTCTCGGAACCCTTCGTTCTCCACTCTCAGATCTCACTCACTCTCTCTCTCTCTCTCTCTCTCTCTCTCTCTCTCTCTCTCTCTCTCTCTCTCAGAACCCTTCGTGTTCTCGTTCTCCACTCTCAGATCTCACCCTCTCTCTCAGAACCTTCGTGTTCTCGTTTTCACTCTCAGATCTCACGCCGTTTTCACTCTCAGATCTCACTCCAGAACACGAAGCTCAGATCTCACGCCGTTCTCCGCCACGCCTCACCGTGCACTTCGTTCGTGGCTCACAGTTTCATGCTGTTTGTCTTCTCTACCAGGTAAATCACCTTCCCTTTTCTCTTAGTTTCTCTTCCCTTTTCGTCGCGAGTTCACTGTTCTCTGAAAAACAAAAACCCTAAAATCCTCATCTTTTACCCACACGCTCACTTTTATGTCTGTCAATGGCCATGGATATTAATTAGTTATGGCTCTTTTTCTCATTTTCTTATAATCCTAATGGTTTTTTTTCTCTACCAGGCACTGGAAAGACCACTCTTTCTACTGACCACAATAGGTATTTAACTGGAGATGCTGAACACTGTTGGAGTGAGAATGGTGTCTCCAACATTGAAGGTGGTTGCTATGCCAAATGTATTGATCTGTCCAGGGAGAAAGAGCCTGATATCTGGAATGCAATTAGGTTTGGTACAGGTATTTATTTATCTTTGACTAATTTTTTTTATCAGGAGTATCTTTAACTTATTTTAATTCAACACATTTGGTATTCACCCCTTAATAAAAAAATGTACACTGAATGTTTTTTGTTTTGTTTCTCTCATATGATTATCAGTAGTGGAAAATGTGGTGTTCGATGAGCATACTCGAGAAGTTGATTACTCGGACAAATCAGTTACAGGTAAATACTGATTTTCTTAAGATGAATTTGGTTTCTTATGCTTTTGTTTCAAGATTGACCTCAAATTTGTGTAATGACTTGGATGGTTTCATTTTGAGTTGTTTTTAAGATAGCTGACAGCAAGAAGACTCAGCTGTGACTTGGTCTTGCTAATAAACAGTTGACTTCATACATGCTTAATTAAAAGATCATCTTGAATTCTTGCTCAACAACTAATTTTTTATTTTGAGAGATCACTTTCTATTTTATACAAAAAAAATTAGAGGTGATTTGTCCATTAGTAGGTAGAGGCTTACCAATTCATAAGAAGCCCTTAAAATTTGATTTTGAAGAGCCGGATGAGCATTGCTTGGTCCATATAGCCAACCTGAGCCATTTAGCTATCAATTCATGTATTTGTGTTTCATCTATGTTCTGTTTCAGAGTTTAATGATTTTGTGTGATCCTAACTCCACAGCCACTACATTTTTGATTTATTTGTATCTGCATGAAGTTCTGACTGCATACATCTAACATTTTTGGCTGCTTGCTGGAACCTACTACTGTAAGTGTTTCTATTGTGTCTTGAAAATTTTAAGTAACTTTGTCTTTTAAGAGCAATCTATAAAATTTGTTCTTTCTTTACCTTATTATATTAACATTCACATCACAGTACTGCTAAACAAAATATAAGGGACATGGCAAATGAGCCTTAGCCATATAACTCAATTCATAACTCAAATGCATCCATTAGAGAAAATAAAATTTATACAAGGTCTTTTGAATTTTGATTATGCCTTTTTCTGTTGACCTCATTCTGAAGTGAAAAAATTACTTGAAATATATTGAAGTTTCCCCCCACTTCTTGACAACCCTCTTACCCGCACAAATGATTTAAAAACTGCTGTTTTTCCAGTTGGAAAGCAAGATGATAAGAAGCAAGAACCGTCTTTACTACTTATGTTTGATGCTGTAGAATGTAGATTGCATCAAACACAAGACAAATGTTAGATTGCGTAATTAGTCCGTTATAATGAATGTAGATTGCATCAAACACAAGACAAATGGTTGCATGACTTTTTGTTCTGTGGTACTTTTTATGAATCCAATACTTTGACTACTCTCTTAAATGCATCAACTGATGGTACCCTGTCTTAGATGGCTTTGCAAATCAAACAAACCAAATACACTGCTGAAAAGCTTCCGGAGAACCTTCTCAAAGTGATTTTTCTACTGCTACACCAGTAATCTCTTCTGGTTTAGATGCATGTGATGGTCCCAACAATTCAAATCAAACTCTTTGTGAAAGCTCGTGGAAACAAGTGGGAGTGAGTAAAAGTTCAGAAAGCACTCAAAATAGAGTTAAAGGTAATATAACTAAGTAACAAACACATGATGATGGAATTGCATTATTTACCTAAATCAATATTCTTGATTCTTTAAATATTCTAAAAATGTCCATTTAATTTTACTACATTGTAATGCTGCTTTTATGGAAATGCATGTTTCACAGATCAGATAATGGATATTCTGAAAGATGATAAAAAGGTATAATAACCTACTCTTTTAGTAACATATAATATAAGGTCTAGAAGTATTGTTTTACTTTTACCTAGTGATTTTCGCTATTTTTAATAATCTGAGGGTTGATCTGGCTAAATTGTGCAGAGGATCAGTAACTGATGGTACCTTGTCTTAGATGGCTTTGCAAATCAAACAAACCAAATACACTGCTGAACAGCTTCCGGAGAACCTTCTCAAAGTGATTTTTCTGCTGCTACACCAGTAATCTCTTCTGGTTTAGATGCATGTGATGGTCCTAGCAATTCAAATCAAACTCTTTGTGAAAGCTCGTGGAAACAAGTGGGAGTGAGTAAAAGTTCAGAAAGCACTCAAAATAGAGTTAAAGGTAATATAACTAAGTAACAAACACATGATGATGGAATTGCATTATTTACCTAAATCAATATTCTTGATTCTTTAAATATTCTAAAAATGTCCATTTAATTTTACTACATTGTAATGCTGCTTTTATGGAAATGCAGGTTTCACAGATCAGATAATGGATATTCTGAAAGATGATAAAAAGGTATAATAACCTACTCTTTTAGTAACATATAATATAAGGTCTAGAAGTATTGTTTTACTTTTACCTAGTGATTTTCGCTATTTTTAATAATCTGAGGGTTGATCTGGCTAAATTGTGCAGAGGAAAAGTCTAGAAAGATATGGATCAGTAACATCAGTTGTTTCAGGTAGCCATTTATTTCAATATTAAAAGGAGTTATTGTGCTCAAAAGATTATTTCAATATTAATAGTTCTAGCTTCTACATACTATATTGATTTGGGTAATTGTAAATCAATAATCCTAGTCATCTTCTCCAAATGATTGTGCAGAGATGACAAGGTGGACACCACAAAAAAACGTAGGGTGGAGCGTTCAAGAAAGTACGTAAAAGTATCCTTAGAAACAGAATAAAAAAGGGATCTTCCTATCTAATGTTGTATTAGATGCATGTTTCTAATTTAATAAGCTTTTGGTGCAGAATGGCCGAGGCAAAGGAAAGAAACTTGACACCAACAGTTCCCTCAGATATGCAAGCTGTCTTGAAGCGGTGTGAAAACCTTGAGAAGGAAGTTGCAAAGGTATCCAATACTTTGACTACTCTCTTAAATGCAAGAACAGTGTGCAAAGAACTAGTTTTTTTTTGTAACTTAACATTTTATTATCACTACTTTGTCATATGATTTTGTACCCATCTCACTTTTCTTCCCCTTATTGTTTATGAGTCTCAATTCCTGCATTACCCTTCTTTTTGGTGTCCACCTTAGTGATCGGCGGCTGCCTAACACAATTATGGAGTGTATTAGAAAATTTGGCTGTTAAGGATCGTGAACTAAATGTGGACTTTCAGTTTAGACATTGTAGATCATTTTTTTTCTCTCTTTAGCTGAGTGGGAGTGAAGTATGAACATCATATATGTAGTTCTATAATGACAATAATCCTGTATGATGGTGGACCATTGAAGACTATCTAGTCTTTTGACTTAATCACTTTTTCTTTTACATGTCCCAATACTGTTTTTGATCCTTGCTTGATCCCTTTTCAATACAATATTATTGGTTTTGTATTTTAGAGATGGGTGGTTTACTAACTAAACAAGCTCAATGTGATAGAATCCCTTGCATTATGTCAATTTGGAAATATGTCAATTTGGATGTTCTGATTCATTGCATTATGTCAATTTGGAAATCACGATTCGGAAATAGATATTTTGATTCATTATTTGAATGTTGATTGGATAACCTTGACATATGTCAATTTGATTTATTTTTCTTGTTAAGTTTCTTTTTCTAGTAGATGTTCTTTACTATAGTTAATAATGTATGTCATACCCCAATTTTGTCCGGCTTAGGTCAAAACCCTAATTTTCCACAAAAATAATAAATAAATAAATTGAAGAATGAAGAGCATCATGCATTGCATTTTGGGTCCTAGAAGTCATTCCATGTTTTGGTGTTTTCTTTATTAAATAAAATGTGGATCTATGTTTCCTTTGGTTCACATGCTTATAGATCTAAAAATATTTCCAAGTTGATTTTGTTGTTATTCTTTGTTTAGTGATGTTTAATCTTGTTATTAGTATTTCATTTTAGTGTTAAATGTTACTTTTGTTGTTTGATGATTTAGCAATATGATTCCCACTAGTGCCTAGTGCACCTTGACCTAAGTGGTGAAGATTGCTAGAAATGACTCAATTTAGTTTATGTGTCCATTCATTTTTGTGTCTTAGTTTGCTTGTTGTAAATTGTTTATGATAGGCAAGTTGATTCCCACTAGTGCCTAGTGCACTTTGCTCAAAGTGGGAGGATTGCTCTAGGTGATTCAACTTATTTGTGTGTTTAGTTAATCTTTGCATTTTAATTTGCTTGTTGTAAATTGTTGATGATAGGCAAGTTGATTCCCACTAGTGCCTAGTGCACTTTGCTCAAAGTGGGAGGATTGCTCTAGGTGATTCAACTTATTTGTGTGTTTAGGTAATCTTTGCATTTTAATTTGCTTGTTGTAAATTGTTGATGATAGGCAAGTTGATTCCCACTAGTGCCTAGTGCACTTTGCTCAAAGTGGGAGGATTGCTCTTGGTGATTCAACTTATTTGTGTGTTTAGTTAATCTTTGCATTTTAATTTGCTTATTGTTCATTGTTGATGATAGGCAAGTTAATTCCCACTAGTGCCTAGTGCACTTTGCTCAAAGTGGGAGGATTGCTCTAGGTGATTCAACTTATTTGTGTGTTTAGTTAATCTTTGCATTTTAGTTTGCTTATTGCTCATTGTTGATGATAGGCAAGTTGATTCTCACTAGTGCCTAGTGCACTTTTTCTCAAAGTGAGAGGATTGCTCTATGTGATTCAACTTGGTTTTAGTGTTTATTTACTTTTTACCATTTTACTTTACCATTCATTAACTTTTTACCAAAACATAAAAATATTTTACTACTTTGGTTTTTACTACTTCATTAATTTTTTACTAAAACATAAAAAGATTTTACCACTTCCCATTTACCTCATGCATTTTTACTTTACCATCTCATTAAATAATTACCATTTACCTCATGCATTTTTACTTTACCATCTCATTAAATAATTACCATTTACTTCATGCATTTTTACTTTACTTTTCACTAACTTCTTACTTAAAGTTTTACAACTTATCAACTTGCAAAAATACCCAAAACATTTTCACATTCATGCATCTTCATTCATACTTAGTTTATGTGACACTCTCATGCATCCTCATATGCTTATATCTCTTACATCCTCTTATGCATCCTTGTATGCCATCCATTCATAAATAAAGTGTTATGCATCCATTCCTTGTACACTCATACACTTACATGCTTACTTAGTCATGCATCCTTGCTTACATATTCAATCATTTAACTTAGAATACTCTATGTTTACAATCAATTGTATTCACTTGTTCTTGATGCCATGTAAATGTCTTGACTTGATTGTGTGCCCTCCTCTCCACTTGTATGACCTCCTAATGGAGACGTAAGTCTACATGCATGTTGTAGCATAGAGCCATTAGGGTAAATACAATCCTTCCCACACACACACACAATTACTTTGAGAACTTTGTTTTGCATCTTTAATAATTGAATCCTTTGATTGTATGGGCATGTTTAATCTTGATTAATGAATGATATGTTCGTATTTGCTTGAGTATTATTCATTCATTTGCATTTGGTTATGGATTTAGAATTGACTTGAAATGTTCTACTCCTTTTCTAAAACCCATTTCCTAAAATCATTTCAAAACAAAAAAAACTTTTACTTTCAAAACAAAATAAATCAATCGTCATTAAACACCAATCGCACCGTTGCCGATTAGGTTGTTAATGATGATGTTGTTTTCAAAAGGAGTTAGTAACGAGACCATTCTAACCGTTGTTGTTCGGTCTTCGCAAAAGCTCTATCCCATTTTCGAAAACTTATTCATTTCTCAAAAATAAACCAATTGTCATTAAACACCAATCGCGCCGTTGCCGATTAGGTTGTTAATGATGATGTTATTTTCAAAAGAGTTAGTAGCGAGACCATTCTAACCGTTGTTGTTCGGTCTTCGCAAAAGCTCTATCCCATTTTCGAAAACTTATTCATTTCTCAAAAATAAACCAATTGTCATTAAACACCAATCGCGCCGTTGCCGATTAGGTCGTTAATGATGATATTGTTTTCAAAAGGAGTTAGTAGCGAGACCTTTCTAACCGTTGTTGTTCGGTCTTCGCGAAAGCTCAATCCTTTTTCAAAACCAAAACCCGAGAACTACGTAGCTTTGATCCCTCTTCCAGTGAGGGTACGTAGGAGCGGGGTCCTGTCCCGTCAAGCACACTTTTAAAAAAACTTTGTTTTGTTCCCCGAGAACTACATAGCTTTGAATTCTCCATCGCACCGGGAGATACGTAGGAGCGGGGTCCTGTCCTGTCAAGCACACTCTTAAAAAATCTTTGTTTTGCCCTGATTTTCAAAGATAGCCGAGAACTACGTAGCTTTGATCCCTCTTCCAGTGAGGGTACGTAGGAACGGGGTCCTGTCCCGTCAAGCACACTCTTAAAAAATCTTTGTTTTGTCCTGATTTTCAAAGATAACCCGAGAACTACGTAGCTTTGAATTTTCCATCGCACCGGGGGGTACGTAGGAGCGGGGTCCTGTCCCGTCAAGCACACTCTTAAAAAATCTGTGTTTTGTCCTGATTTTCAAAGATACCAAAAATATTCCTTTCCCCCTCGTTTTCAATAAAACAAACTCCTAAAGAAAAGAAAAGAAGTAGAATAAACCGCTTTCAAACTCAAACTTTTGTCCAAACCACACATCAAGTTAATGGTTCCCTTTCGGTAGAAAGGAGGTGCGGGGTGCTAATCCCTTCCCCGTACCTAACCGACCCCCGAACCTACATCTCTAGTTTTCAAAAGACCATCCGCCTTGTTTAAAAGACCTTTTTTCAATGTTTTGGTCTTAAAATTAAAATATTGGTGGCGGCTCCAAACTTTTTCCACGTTGTCAAACGAAAAGTCCCAAACCGGATTTTTCGGGCGCAACAATGTATATGCATTACAGGCTTACAGCTCTCTTATATATGCAATGAATAAGAGATGTTCTTATACTAGACTGGTGTTTTTGCAGGCTGTTTCACTTATAGCCTCGTACTTGCAAGTTACTTTGCGGTATCCTATACGGTTGGGTGCCTCTCATTCATACATTATTGACAATGCACCTTCAATAGAGCTAACATCTTCTGAAGCATCATCAAGTGCAATGTCTTTCACAAATGCCAAGCATGTAGAGTTCCCCCTGTTTTTAGAAGGTCAAGACACAACAAGAGCAGCTTATGCCGTATTTTTGCTAAACAAGGTATATATATTTACATTTACTTTTATATTCGCCCTGTAGCTGTTCTCCAGCTTTGAATATAATGCTTAGTTTGAATATAATGCTTACTTTTATATTCTCCCTGTAGGTGTTCTCCAGCTGTGGTTTTTGATCGCATATTGGAGGTGGCTGTCAATGGGAATGTAAAGGCGGATCAGATGATTAAGAGGGTGTTTGTATTCAGTTGCATGTAGTTTGACGAAGCCTCTAAGAACCCTTGGGAGACTGATTACCAAGCAATCACTAGTTGTGTTAGATTAGCTTCCTTCTGTACTGTCTAACAGTTTGTTTAGTTTTATGATATATCAGATGTCACTTATCAGATTTTTTTAAACAAATTTATGATATTCTTTTGTTTATATGCTTCTTTCCTCCTTCTGTACTGCTTGTATTGTGTGTGTGACTGCTTGTGTCATTTATTTGTGCAATGCTTATACTAGGGAATTGCATATTCACCTCTTCATGCTTGTCTGAAGACACACATTATAGGAGGATTTGATTTTCTGATATGATGATTTCTTTCAGCTACCACTGAATGTTTTTTTTATAATTGTTTTGTTCTACTAATTTTGAAATGTTTGTTTTGTTGATTTGTTGGCAATCAATTAGTGGTGTCTGTAATTTGGATTGGCCATATTCCAAGTTACAGATGATTAGAGTGATGAATTTCGTATAACCAGGGTGTAACCAAAATTTAAAAAAAAAAAAAACTTTTAAGGTCAGGCGCAATAAAGCTTGCCTTTAAATCATACTTACGAAGTCAGGCAAGAATTAATGCTTGACTTCGTAAGTATGATTTAAAGTCAAGCATTTATTCTTGCTTGACTTTAAATCATACTTACGAAGTCAGGCAAGAATAAAATGCTTGACTTTAAATCATAATTACGAAGTCAGGCAAGAATAAATGCTTGACTTTAAAACAGACTTACGAAGTCAGGCGCAATAAATGCTTGACTTTAAATCATACTTACGAAGTCAGGCAAGAATAAATGCTTGACTTTAAAACAGACTTACGAAGTCAGGCGCAATAAATGCTTGACTTTAAATCTGACTTACGAAGTCAGGCTATCGCTTGACTTTAAAACTCCAGACATACAAAGTCGACTTAATAAAAGTCAAGCGCCCGCCTGACTTTAAATCCCCTTTTCGCCTGACTTTAAATCCCTTTTTTGCACTAGTGCACTCACACTTGGCTGTTCATCCATAATCTTAAACTGATTCGAAGCTGTAATGAGATGATTATATTGATCCATTGTCGAGTTGATTTTGAACATATTCTCCATAAGCTGCAATTGAAATTTTCTTACTCTTAAGAAACTTGAAATCTGAGGGATATCCATCAAGTTTATAACACTTTTCTTTTGTGCGCCCTGGCTTCTTCCAATAGTTACATATTACATTTTGTTTCTTTGGTTGTAGAGACCTATTCATGGACACATTCAAAGTAGCATCTCCAAATAAAAATAGAACAACTGGAACTGGTATTTCTTTTTTTATTTCTTCATGCACTAACATCAAATAACATTGCTTTACTGATGGCAAGGAACTCATCCTATGAATATGGGATTTAACTGAAATGAAATGGTCACTGAGTCCCATGAGGAAGTTAATTAAATTTTTCTCTTCAAAGTATCTAATTAAAGAAAAGACTTGCCATTTCAAGTAGTGACTGAAAATTTTGTAGTACATCCCAAGATCTTTTGATTCTTGTTGAAATTGCATGTATTAGTCTGGCTTGTATACGGTTTTGAAACTTCACCATTTACAAATCCTGGATTGTTCTTTGCAGCTAATGCGATAGTCATTGCCTCTTCCAAGCATGAAAACTTGAGCTATCAAAACAACCAGATATGAGGATATTACCAAGATGATCAGCAGTACTGAGATATAGAGGGTTTGAGGAATCAATTTGAATTCCTCAAAATTGTTACATTAGAAGATTGACCTAGGTTTTTCCTTTCAGGAGGCATGATTGGAGATGAAATAGAGAATGAGACGATTTCAAGAAACTCGAGGACAGAAAGAAAGAATGAAAAACAAGATGGGGACTTCTTTTTTCTTATGGTTGGGTGTGGGGCATGACTTTGTAAATAGTTTAGTTTTATGTTATCATGTACTCAACATGTTTAATAAAATTGTTTTGCCTATCAAAAAAATAATCAAGACAGAAACATGTAAAGCAAGAGATATTTTAGTCCACCAATCACCCACACCACATCCTACCACCTCTCCTTCCCCCGCCATATATCATCTCCTATATTCCTTCGAAGTTTCTTCTCGATTTTATTTTTTACTATGTCTTACTCAACTTTGCAATGGTTTAACATTTGCAACCCTCTGCACCCTCTCTCCAACTTGGTGGGTGAGATCCAGAACCTCTTGGTTGAGCAGAACATGTCTGTCGAGCATATATATGTAAGGAAGCATATCAAGTGGTAGATGGGTTGGCCAAGTTTGTGTCGGGCCTAGACAGTGTTAGTGTATGCTTTCTTAGAGTCCCACCAAATTCCATCCGGGCGGCTTATAATGCAGATTGTGCAAGGACTGCCTACCTGCGTGGTTTCTAGTCTGATTGTTCCTTGGGGGCTTGACCCCCTTGTGACCACAAAAAAAAAACATTTGCAACCCAAAAATACAAAGCAGAATTTACTAGATAAACACACACACACACACACACACACACACACACACACACACACACACACACATATATATATATATATATATATATATATATATATATATGAGAAACATAACAATTTACGACACAACATAAAGCACACGACCTTTAATACAAGCTAGTGATACCCAGCAGCTTATTCAAATAATTATGTGCGCAGACAGCAATTGCCTCCATGGGCAATAAGTGAAGTCACCAGAACAACGTCAACCACATCTGGTTATCATTACCAGTCCATGGCCAAAGTATAATCTGTTTAAGGCTTGGATCAGAATTTTTCACATCCATCACCATGTCATCAGATAAACTATAGATGGTGCCGTCATTTTTGAACACCCATCTTTGGCTAGCCCAAGCATTGCTACAATCCATCATAACAATGGTAGCTCCTTGTTTGTGGTCTTCCGAAGTTAAACATTTTTTTGTATTCTGCTTAGGGCGCACAGACCCGTCTGGGTAAAGTGCCCATTTCTGCTCTTCTTTGTTGTTATCACAACTCGCCAACCACATATTGTTGTTTCCTTGAGCTTCCATGCAGAGATTCGAATAACCAGAGATTGAAGTTACAAACGAGCTTGTGTCATTTCCCGGACGCCAACCCTGTCGCATTCGATAGTCATTCTGTTGTACAGTGAGGGTCGCTCCCATGGTCCCCTTTTCGGCACTCAAGACCAATCCAGATCGTGGATTGATAATAGTTCCGTTGTCCCATATCTCCCAATAAGTGGCGTCCGGAACCGCGGTGCTGCAATCATAGATCATGACATAATTCCCAGCAGCATAACCGTAAGTGGTTAAGCACCGCCCCTTAGATCTAATCGTCTTGTCTTGTTTCAACGTCCATAGCTGGTTCTCTTCTAGCTGATCTTTGCATCTCCACAATATGATTGGATTTCCATCGTTGTACATGTTGTCAGAAACATCCACACACATCCCATCGCGGCCAACAATTCTCACAGTTGGTTCAAACACATCACATATTTCTGATTTTTCCACAATGGACCTTATCAACAGAGGGGACTGGTTTGAATCCCGTCTGCAGACAAAAAGCATCAATGCTATGACTCCAATGCTTTGATGTGACAAAGAATCTACGTTAATTGTGTTGCGATTAATGGTTTGTATGCTGACAGGATGTGGGAATGTTCCCTGCACTGATTCTTGAATACCTGATGAGAGAGCACCCCAGTTGTTCTCCAAACTCAACACCGCGGGATCAGGCGCCCTCGGACCACTTCCGATCATGTCACCAACCCGGTTCGATATATACCGAAATCGAGCTGCTTCACACACCATTTGGATAATCACAATTAGGGAACGAGCTCTTCGTGCGTCACCGCCAGTACCACTTCTTAGAGAATAGATGGCGCTGGATAAGGGGTCCAACCCTAGAGGTATGAGCTCCCTTCTTCGACCTGCCGCTCTTTCTAGATCAGTATAGGAACCACTGTAAGAAAGAGAGTCCTGTTGGGTGCCAATGAAAAGGTAATCAGATGCAGAGCTTGGAGCATCACGGAGGAAATACGACTGATCACCTGCTTGATATGCTACCACATATGCATTGGTTAGATCTATGCCTATCGTAATAGATACGCCGGCTGAGCTTGAGAGTTCCACTGTAGCATATCGATGACGTTCATCCAGTGTTGATGGGTCCCGAAGCACCGGTATGTCGTGTATCTCTCCGCTTCTTAACTCCTCTCGGAACGCTTCGATGAATTGTTTGTAACTTTTCTTAGTAGCACCATCAGTCGTGAACTGAATAGGGCCAGCCTTTGTTGAAACCCTAAGATTTGCTCTTGCCGCAAATCCCATTGCCGAGACTGAACAAACCCATGCTGCTGCACACACTATAAATAGCTTCAAGCCTCCTCCCATTTGAAACTGCACTAATTATATTAAACAATATTTCAGCACATAATCAAAGCCAATAACACTAGTGGAAAAAACGGAATCTACATCAGGAATTCGCATCAGTTCAGAAACTAACTGATGTTAATAAAAAGGCGGTGGCATTTTTGAAATTATGTAAACATTTTTCGCATCGGTTCAGAAACTAACTGATGTTAATAAAAAGGCGGTGGCATTTTTGAAGTTATTTAAACATTTTTCACATCGGTTCATAAACTAACTGATGTTGATAAAAAGGCGGTGGCATTTTTGAAATTATGTAAACATTTTTCGCATCAGCTCTTATTGCACCTGATGTTGAAAAGCCCAAATTTTTTACGGCGACATCAGAAACCAGCGAACAAAAACCAAAAAACCTCAGTACTCTCTCTTACGCTGCTCTCAAGAACCAACGCATGTCATCTCAAACTTCCAAACCTTAACCAAACGCATTTCATCTCAAGCGAAAAACCTCACCCTCGATTTCCATTCTCTCAGCCAAACCTTCCAATGAAACGAAAACCTTCCAATCTTTCCTTGCTCTCTCAGCAAAACCTTATTTCCAATATTCTAATCTGAAACGCATTGTGTCTAAAACGAAAACCAGCTTCCAATCTTCGATTTCATCTCACTGTCGACTTCATCTCACTCTCAATCTGAAACGCATTGTGGTTTTGTTTGCTTTCCCTAGGAAACTTGAAAGAAGAAGGAGGAGGCACGAAGAGGGTCTTGATTTGAGGGTTAGTGTACCGAAACTTCTCTTAGATCTTAGTTTTTTCCATTTTTACTTTTGATTTCTGCATCTTTGTAATCTACTCGAATTTGAGGTTTTAATTTGTTTATTTGTTTGCAGGTTTGTTAGGGTTTATTTGTCTCAGGACACCAAATACTTGTTTATTTAGGTGCTTAGTGTTATTACTTTTTCACATGGAAGAAAGAATATTAATTGGAGTGCGTGAAATCAAGATTGGCATCGCGTTATTTTTTTTATATTGAATGCTATGGGTTGAAGGTTTATGGACTTTTGAAACCTTCACTTGTTTCATGCGTGGAGGCATTGATATTTGTCTTTGCTTCTTTCTAGCCAAGGTTTGCTCACATGAATGATACTCTTAGCCTTTTTTTGGAGGCATATTGTTTGGTTTATGATTTTTAAAACATGTAGTGTTTCTTATCTTACATGTAGTTAGTAACTTGTTTTGAATGCTTTCTTGGTTCAAATAATGAAGACGATGATGGTGAAGATTTACCTGAAGAAGAGGTTGTGTGTAGATGCAGGTGAGGCCTCTTCACTCTTTCATTTATGTTTAGTTTTGGTGGCAATGAGCATTAATCTTCCGATTATATTTAATTCTGCATATATCACTTAGTTTGACTACTCATGTGTGGGTTGCGTTCTCTTGTTATTGAATATTCTGTGTTCTGTTGGGGTGAGAAATTGTGGGGTCTATATCATATTCTGTTGAGATTTCTTTTTTTTTTTCTAGATTGTTGACTTAAGAATCCTTTTTTTTCTCACCCACTTCAAATCGGTGTTTGTTTTTCTTTTTCCTCATTTTGTTTTCTGAATTAGTGATGATAATTTCTCTGACTTTAATTTTGTTTCTCCCTGATTTGCTGTCAAGCATTAGTTTTTGCTAGATCTTGGGTATTTCTGAAAATTACTAGTTTTGTTCTGTTTTCTGTTTCTTCATGAATTTCTCTGGGATGTTTAATTTAATTCAATGTGTTTTTGTTTTGTTCATTATTATTATTATTATTGATTATTGATCTCCTTTGGAGTGCTTTTGTGCATATTACTGTTCATTTGGAGTTATGGTCTTCCATTAGAGGTTTCCTAGTGGCTTATTCCTATTTTCTTTTCTTTAATTCCCCGGCATTTGCATGTTCTGTCAACTTGTGTTCAATAAATTTATGTTAGGAGCAACTTTTTATGTAAGCATGAGAATATTATGAAGTGGAAGAAAAGTGAACAGTTTAGATGCTTGAAAGCTATTACCTAAGAGACTTCAATTATTGAGACTTTATGTGTTAATATTTTTGGCTGCACGGTGCACTATTTTATTTTAAAAACTTATGTTTAGTCTAATGTTATTTCATATTGTAGAGATTCAACACTACAAAGCCATTCGCTGAATGTATATATTTCAATCAAAAACCGACTTTGCACTCTAACCAATATGTTGTCAATTGTGATTTAGGTTCAAAGTGATCATCACGTGGTTTGATCCAGATTTGGTGGAGATACGCTTAGAACATCGATTTAATGCAAAGTTTGGTGTTTGCTTAGGTTATGTTTAAGTAATTTTTTGGTTATGTTTTGTATTATGTTATATGCCTACATTCTATTGTCTAAAATTTGGCAGAAAAGCTGTTTCTGGGTCTTCTTGTCTACTTTAAAATTGCTACACATCTTGTGCAGACAATTGATTCATTTATAAATTTGAGTTGTAAAGTTCTTTCTATTTTCTCATCTTTTTTGTTGTTGTTGTTGAGTTTAATGGATTGATATAACCAATCTTGCTTTTGCAAATGAATTCAATGATTATTGGTTTATTGAAACCAGGAGGATATTGTGACTGATATTTGCATTGTGATTCTCTCATTTTTTTTATGTTATCCTCTGTTTGTAGACATAATTGTAGCATGAGTTAGCAAAAATATATATTCTGTTTATGGTATTTAGCAAAGCAAAACTGGTGAGTAATTTAAAAATAAATGAATATACGTACAAATTGTGAATTTTTTATTTTAAAAAAAAGTTAGTTTTAACATCGGTTCCCATCAGGACCTGATGCGAAAAGTACTTTTCGCATCAGGTGGTTCTGAAAATCCGATGCCAAAAAGGTGCTAAAATCTAATTAAAAAGGACTTTTGGCATCGTGTGGTAATACAACTGATGCGAAAATACTTTTCGCATTAGGTCCGTACGTGATGCAAAAGGTGCGTACTTTTAACATCACCTGAATCTATAACGGACACGGAACTGATGCGAAAAGTCATTTTTAACCGATGCGAAAAGCCTAAATTGTAGTAGTGTAAGTTTAACATAAAAATGACTAAAAAGCCTTAAAAAAAAGTCCACTAAAACCATCTTACTCATATTTTCTCCTGAAGTGTATGCTTGACCTATGTTGGTCGCTACTCTGCCCAGAGGAGGGTTTCTAATAAGCGAATTAACCCACGTTCAGGGCGAGTTCCATTTTTTTAAAAATCTCCAAAGAACTACCCTTATCTTGTGCTAATGGTGGGGTCGGGCAACATGGTGGTCCTCACAGGACCTGAGAATCCGAAGGAAGATGCGAATGAAACCCAGGGGTTTTGCCCACGGGTTTGGAGTTGATTTGATCCCCATAAGACCTTTGTTGGATGAAGCTGGGAATTTTAGTTTCTCCTTAATCACCATATATGTTTTGAGCAAACTACAGTAGGAACTTTCGATCATGTTAAAGAATCTAGGTTAACTAGCGATGATGAGGAGAACCAAACTAGAAATTGCTATAATGCTGAGATGGTCCTTAGGAGAATCCTAAATCTGGGTCATAAGATTTTCCTGGAGTTATATTATGAATAAAAAAAGAGATACCGGTCTTACTCTTCTTTTTAACAGCTGGCTAGGCTCTCAAACAAGTTGGTGGTCCCCTTTACACCAGCGGGACTAGGCTCTCGATCATCAAATCCAAACCGGCGGATTGCTTTAGGGACTTTCAACCCAAGGGCTCCTGACCCTTCCTATTTACAATTCCTTTAGGGACTTTCAACCCAAGGGCTCCAGACCCTTCCTATTTTCCATGCATTCAATTGTCATGCATCATACATGAGCATTCAAAAATAACCCTAAAATCCAAACATGCATGGTAACACCATAAAGAGCATGTATAACCTTGCAAAGAAAGATCATAAGATAATTCAAAAGAATAAGAAGCATGAAACTTAAACCAAAACCTACCTTATGAAACTCTTATCTTATGGATGTTCGATTCTCAAAGATTGAGTGAGAACTACTTAAAGTAATCGATCAATCTCCACAGAATGACACCCCAACCTTCTATTATGAGAGAGTGAAGAACTTAGCTTATGGATGTTCTACCCTCAAAGATTGAGTGAGAACTACTTAAAGTTTTCCTTCAATCTCCATAGAGTGACACCGTCTAAGTTAGAAGAATTAGAAAGTGAAGAAGAGAAGAGAGTTGAGTTGTGAGGAGAAGTGAAGAATGAGGGGGGTATTTATAATAGTGTGGGTATCAAAGCTCCAAACCAACATGTGGTGGAGGTGAATTGAGTGTGGCACCTTCCAACCTCACTATGCCACAAAGTGCTTACGACAACACTTATTTTCAGCCTTTATGCACCTGGTTGGATAAGCCTTGGGAGTTTTCCCGTGTGGACAGCTTCATGAAGAAGCATGCAGGACCTCCACCCGAAAATATCAAATGCTTGTATTCACTGTGTCCTCTTGTCTAGTGTGGGTGCGTGTGAGGGTAGCCTGACCCAGTGTAAGTATGGAGTGGGGGTGGTATGGTCCAGTGTGGGAGCGTCATGTGGTCCATGGGGCTGGGGTTGGTATTTTGGCGTGGTTCGATCCATGTCAATACCCACCGACCCCCACCGACCCATATCAAAGGATAGAAGTCGGTGGGTATTGACTGGTAATGTAAGTTTTGATATTGTTCTTGCCTATTTATCTATCATATTCTGTAATCTTTCAACAATATTTGAATCAATTTTCGACTTGTTACTGTCAGAACTATCAAAATATAGTTGTTAGACAATAATTCATCATGCATTAATATCATGCGTTATATGATGGAATGAGATGACGATACCTCACTACTTGAATCCGATTAGCAACTTCATTTGCAGTATCAAACACATAAAGTTGAGCAAATTTAGGAGAAACGCCTTCAAGAGGAAGCAGACTACCAATCAAATGATGATTCTGCTCATTCAATCTAAAGACGTAAGGTGCACCTCCAGAGTTAATTGATTTGTCATCACAGCTGATTCCTTCTGCAATTGAGATGACCATCATTGGAGTCTGACTATTTTGAAATTATGCTTATCATCACAGCTGATAATTGTTTAGAAAATATTTATCCAAATGAAATTTTTTTCAAAAAATTTAAATTTTATTTGAACACACATATAATAAGAACTAAATTTAATATGTATTAACCATATGTATTAACCATATAAATAAGTAAATACGCCATCCATGACATTCCTATAGATGACCTAACCTAACAGTTTGCATCAATCAATATAATTTGCAAATCAATGTAAAACACTAAATACAAATATTATGCTTGCACCAAAGAAAGTTGTTCAAGAAATGATTCAAATCCAACGAAGGTTTCTTTGGGGTGGGAGTGATGAGGTTCGGAATGAAATTGCTTGTCGAAAAAAAAAACTTATACTACCTTCCTGTCAAAAAAAATTAATACTACCTGTCCGGTCAAAAAAACTACTAATACTGCCCTAAAGAAAATAGCATCTACTAATATAACTTCTGTTTTCGTCTATCTTATTGGATTAAATGCAATCAGATTTTTCTGTAGTACGTCAAGTAGTTAGACACTTTTTGAAAGTTTTGATTAATAAAAATCGACTTTGAAATTTAGCCTATCCGATCAAGATCGGACGGCCTTGAACTTAATTATTGTTTGCTTGCAATATCGACTGCACCCCAACCAAATCTTCATTAGGAGTAGCGTTGTAATTTTGTGATTCAACCGTCAAATTAATAGTTCTAATTGAGTATATCAAATATGCAAATTTTCATAAATTTTTAAAAATGTTTGATCTCTGATCATATAAGTTTAATTCAATGTATGTTATACTTTTCTAAATACAAGTAAAATATGGACAATAAGATTCAATAGTTACATATATTCAGTTTCTATAACTTTTGGTATGCATGATCATTAAGATAATATAAAACTATTCAACGGTTGGAACGGTAAAATTGAATGTCTACAAAATTAACGATTTTCGGCAATATCCTTATATCAAATTGAGGAGTATCCTAGAGTTTCATTAGAGTTTCCTTTACAAAATATTTAATTTACAAAATATTTATACAATAAATTAGTAAATGTATATAAAATATTAATTTAAATGCAAAAAAAATTAATAGTAAAAAATCTTTTTAAATTTTGAAATACAAAAAATCTATATTGAGGTTTAAAAGTTTGATAGAGTAATTTAGTTTCGATTTCCACAATTCAGGATCGCATAAGATTTCCACATTTTTGCTGGAGTTTTAGTGATCAAGTTCCCGCGTAGCTAATCCACTACCAGCCATCTTAGTTGTGCTTTTTTTTTTTGACGAGATCTTAGTTGTGCTTTTCTTTTTAATAAAAATTACTCAGTGTATTTTATTAATAATTAATGATAAAAATAAAAACTGAAAAATTCAAACTGAAAACTTAAATTGTAAGTTGACATGCAACGTTGTAGGGTAAAGATCATCCTCTCAATTCCTAAAAAAATTGAGGGCCAATTACTAAAGTTTTGGATAGGGGTGGAAAAAGGTGGGGCCATGTTGGGCTTTGCAAGATTTGAGTCTGACCTACATTGAAAGTGTTAGGCCCAAGTCTGGCATGTGGCATGTTATAGGCTCAACTTTAAGATCTGGCCTAACCTTTGTGAAAGTCTGACAAATGCCTGAAAGTCTGTATAAAAACCAAAATCTATTTCACTTTTTTACAAAAGCCTACAATCTTTAAGTGATATATGCGTTTCTAAACTGACCAAGAAATTAGTACATCAGTAAGGATGAATTCTATTTTATATGAAATCCAATTTAATTTCTATTTTATACTAATAACTTTAATAACTTTAAATATGCCAAAAAAAAAAATATAAGTCAATATGTTTAAATTAATTATATCCAAATTGACTTTTTGGGGGTCAAAAGAATAGGCATAGATTCGGCATATGAATAGGACAAAGGACTCAGAATAGGACAAACTCAATTATAAAAATATTTTTTTTTGCCTAATCATAATATACAAAACTTCAAAATAAAATATGTGACTACAAAACTAGTAGATATGCTGCATGTTAGTATGTTACCACGATGTCCACTAGAACAATGAGTTTGCTGTTTGGTTTACCTTCTCAACCAAAGTAGAAGATAAACAATGAGGATATAACAATTAAGCTTCCTGTAGATAATGCAATTACAAGTCCTCATTATAAAGGATGACATAGGATGATCTTTACTAGAACAATGCTGTTAGGTTCTTGTGCCAGTCTTCTGATCCGTTGAAAATTGCTAGTTCAGTATAAATCGATGGTGGTGAAGATGGGTTCACAGCCATAGGATGGGGATATATATAGGATGACATTATTTGGTTGCATTGTACGTGGGAGAAATCATTTTTATAGGAATCAGCAGTAAGTTTTTTTTTATAAGCAATGTTAGTGGGAGAGGGGAATGTTAGTTTCTGGGTTTTTAATCCGGAACCTCCTACTTTAGATTTAGCCAATGATCGATTAAGATCGGTTCAACTCTTGATTCCATTTCTTCAAGCAATTATGCTGATGAAGGAACTTTGTTCCTCAGCTATGGGTTCCCTAACTATTCTAAAGAGCGTTAGGACTAGGCGTTTGGAAGATTTGATTACTCTAGGACTATACTAATAATGTCTATAACAAAAAAGGACATAAAAATGCTTGAAAAAAATATAATTTGTGTGACTAATCGTGTGTCCTTATACATTTACAAGTCTAGTATTTATATAAAATGGTGCACTCATTTGACATCCCTTAGTTCGCCAACCGAGCTACCTACTTGGGATAGCAGCTGAGTTATTAATTAGGTGTCGAAATGTAGTTTGATTGGTCGGTAGACACGATGTTTTTATTTTGGGTTTCTGCAAAGAAAATATTACGTTATAACTTATAAGGGTTAGTTTGGAAAACAAGGTAGGTAAAGTGACTTAGATGTTATGATAATTTTGAAATAATGATCTGAATTAGAAATAGTGAATTGCATTTTATAAAATTTTGCTCGTCATTCAGTTGAGCCAACTTCGACTATTCTCATCATACATGAAGTTACGCAGTTGTGCCCGTTGTCTTCAAAACACGTTAATTTATCTTGAAATCGGCCATCATAACTGCATAACTCTATGCATAACGAGAATAGTCGAAACTGAACTAGATGAATGACAGACAACTCTTAATAACTCAACTAGTAATTCCTATTAAAAAATATTTCCTCTCACATAAACAAGTCTTCCTCTATATTTTACAATTGATTTTAGATTAATGAGATTTCAAATTAATGTTTCTATTTAAGGTAATCTTTCGCGATCGGTCCTCTCACATAAACCGCAATCGAATAATGTATCTTCTATTATAGCTCATCCTCCTACGATGGTGAACAAATCTTCACCACCATCGACTTATACTGAACGAGCAGTTGCAAGAGTTATGTTGCTGCGTACGATAATTGTTTACCCTCTCTTTTGGAGAGATGGCCCTTGCAAGATTCATGTTGCATTTCTTCTTCTATGGTTTGTCAATCTCAGTCTTTCCCTAGTACTCTACCGATTTAATTTTTCATCCCCTGTCATGTTTTTTTCTTCTTCATTATATTTCTCAATTTTGTTTTAACTTTTTGTTCTCTTTTGACTGTGAGTTGGATCCAAATAATGTCAGCAAAGAAGTTGGATTCAGTTTGTAGTTTTTTTTAAGGAGACTCGCCTTTTATCATTCAAAACAGGTCATCAAGTCTCTAATTGATGTGTTACCCAATGAATTTTGACTTGTTTCTCTACTAGTTGTCTACCATTAATTATTTTGTTGTTACAAACCATTGAATTTGTTTTTGATTAGCCAGGTTCTAAATATATTGGTACGGACACACTCATATTAATTTAGACAATTTCTTTTTTTTTACAACAATAAACTCATGTCATTTCATTTAGAATAATAGTCTCAATACATGAAGGAATACAATCAAAAACATGGGAACAAGTATTAAATCTTGATGCCGAGCCAACGTGTGAGCAACAAGATTAGCTTCTCTCCGAATAAAGCTAACCTGAAAGCTTGTAAATCTTGATAAAAAGTTTATACAATAAGACAAAAGCAAACCAAAGTCAGTGTTGGATCGAAGGTCTGTCTTCACACCATTTACAACTGGCAAACAATCCAGCTCTATGGATATTGATGTGAGTCCCAAATCCCCCAGCCAAAGTAAAGCTTGCCAAAGTCTCCTCGCCACTGCTTCTTGTGGAGTTGGACTCCTGGTAAACCACATAGTTTTTCCTTTGTAGAAAGCACCCGTAGAGTTGCGAATGCACATGCCGACACCATACTTATTATCAGTAGCAAATAGAGCTGCATCAACATTACACTTGTACGAACCATCAGCTGGTTTCTGCCACTGAATCTGCTGTGGCTGATCCGAAACATTCCTAACAACTACGCCTGTGCGCGAAACACGAACTAGCCCCCATTCGTGAAAAAAATCTAGCGCTTTAAGAACCACTTGAACAGCCAATTGTAACACACCCTCCCACACCTTATCATTTCGTCTACGCCAAAGAGCCCAAACAATCAATACGAAGCAATTTCTTCTAAAGTCTGTTAGCGAGAGCAGCAACTGAAAAAAACATTCATGGAAACTCTCGGCGTTATTCCTAGCTTCTGTGACCTCCTGCAATAAACCAGCAGCTTCCCAAACATTTTCAGCATGTGTACAGTCGAAGAAAGCGTGTCATTCATTCTCCGGATTACCATCACACATTGGGAACCTATTTTCGCACATGACATGGCGCCGAAGAAGATTACTTCTGGTCGGGAGTACCCCCCTTTCTGCACGCCATAAGAATAGTTTAATCTTTGGAGGAATTCGCAACTTCCAAATACTCAGCCATGGTCCCTCCTCATGCAAATGCGAACAATCTACAAGCTCACTCATTATTGAATAATATGCTGACCGAACAGTATAATTGCTACACTTGCTTGGCCACCAATCTAAACAATCAGAATCTGAAGACACAAGCCTAGGCGTAGCTTTGATAATGAGTGCTTCCTGACTGGTAAATAGATGATCTACAAGTCTCATGCTCCAATCATTAGTAATAGGATCAAACAAATTCTTCATGGATCCTTCCAAATCCTCACTTTCTCCCCATTTCCAAATCTCCACCGTGCACCCAAATTAACAATCACTCGAGAAGCGAAGATACTACGCCACACATAACTGGGATTATGGCCCAAGCAAGCCCCCATAAAATCACAATCCGATAAGTATTTAGCTTTGAACACTCTACAAACTACAGTATCTACATGTCTAACAATGTTCCACGCTTGCTTCCCTAGCATTGACAAATTGAATCCATGGAAATGTCTAAAACTCATTCCACCAAACTCTTTCCTAACTGTGAGCTTATCCCAACTAAGCCAATTAATACCATTCCTTGATCAATATAGAACCTATCAATGCGTTCGGTGGCCTCAGTACACATTTGGTTTGGGCTGGGCCCTTGGAATAATATTGGGCCATTACTTAGAAGAAAACAAAAGAAGGTCCATACTTCTTAAGACCCCTTCTACTCATTGAGTCAACGCACACCCCCAAAATATGTGAAAAGACCAAAATATCATTAATGAAAAAAAACACTTTTCAGCACGTCCTTCTTTTTTGGGATTTAACAGGTATGACACTATGGTACTGTACATGTTCGGCTCCATAGTGTCGTGTCCTATGTCTTGTCAAACACCCCTTTTGTAGAATTTTTAACAGATTTGGCATCATGGAACAGAATTGGTACAATACCATAGTGTCATACTTGTTAAAAATTCTGCAAAACTCTTAACAATTATTTTGTGTGTTTCAACGGCTCAGATTTCACCGACAATTTTGATCAATGGCTTATAATCAGTTAAATATATCAGAAAAAATAGAGGATGACATTTACTTTGGAAAATGTGCCACAACGAATAGAATTTCAACTATGAAGATTTATTGTAAAATTTTTTAATCAATGGTTCACATAAGACGTCATCTACTATAAATAGTCTATCAATCTATCCCATTTCTTTCACACCAACCTCTACTGACATTTCTGCTTATTCACAAACTCCCCCTCTAAAATGGAGTTGACATCAACTCAGTTCGCAAATGATGTCTTCCTAACTGACCCAATTCTCATATGGACTTCGAACGAAGTTATTTTTCTTTTAGAACATGTACCTTCATTGGCGGACCTACATATATTTGAGGGGGTTTAAGTGAACCCCCTAAAAAGATAAAATTAGCACTGATACCCTAGAGAGAAATGTTTTTGCATCCCCTGAAAAATATATTTTGCACCAAAGTTTTTAGTTTTGCACCAAAGTTCTTAATTTTGCACCACTCTAATGCATACAATCACTCACACTTTTATATTTTATTTTGAAAAAGTTTCTCTCTCTCTCTCTCTCTCTCTCTATCTCCTTAGATCCGTTCTTGTTCTTATTATCCTAATTTTGAATTGGTTAGTACTATTTAATTGGTAACATGTGTTAGTACTATTTAATTAATTTGTATTTTGTGTTAGTGCTATTTAATTTATTTTGATTATTTTTGTCTATTTAATTTGAATTTTTTTACCAACAACACTGGATCTGAGTGGTAACTTGGAACCCATCGCAACGTCTCAGGTTCAAATTTTGGATGTGGCAAAAACTTAGTTGGGAGGGGAGCACCACACAGACGGGCAAAGCCGGGTATACCGATGGCCAGCCAGGTCCCCCGGACTAGAATAGTCACCGACAAATCTGGTGGATATTGCGCACCAGTAATACATTAACAAAAAAGTCTATTTAATTTGAATTTGTTTTGTAATTTTTTGAATATATTATTTTTTAGTGCTATTTAGTTTGTATTTAGGAATTTATTTGTAACACCCCGGTATTTCTAACGTGTAGAGACACCGAAGATGCACAACTGCGGAAGTTCAGAGGACACAGTTCCTGTATAAGTATTGGACATACAAACTTTTTCCGAAATAAACACATAGTCGGAAATAAGATTACTTCATAAAAATAGAAGTTCATCGGTTCCATACCGAACGGAATACAACATCCCAGTCCAAATACCAAACAGAAACATAAAGCGGTTTGTATGACTCGTAACCAATACAAGTTTTATACAGCCAAATAGAACAACAAAAGAACAAAGGATGAATATGACTAAGTCTTCAGCACCTCCGAGAGTATATCAACTACTCGTGCACAATAGCCTTCCTTTTTCCCTGCTTCTCTGAAAAACAACAAATATGGATTGGGTGAGATAACATTATCTCAGTGAGTCCTACCGTGCCCCCTCACCGACACTCGGTTCAATTTATTAAACCGTTAACGAAAAAAATAGATAATTAGCTATTACAAGCTATAATCGAAATGCCAAGCAAATCGTGTTCACATTTTTATTTAGTATAAACCGATTGTGAACCCAACGTCACGAATATCAGAAATACCAGAGTCTTAGTTTAGCATAAACCGATTGTGAACCCAACGTCACGAATATCAGTAACCCGTGAGTTGACCACGCCAAAACACATTCAGGGCCATAGGTAAAGGGGTCATGACTACCCTCCCTAGTATGCTACTTGTCGGGTCGTCACCCAACGCGATACATATGACAATACATATCAATTCTCGAGAGTTAGATAATTTATATCTTTTCGATCACCAAAGGATCAATCATATAAGTTTTTGGATGATTTATATCCATATCGATCTATAACCCGTTTAGATGAATTCAATAGTTAGACATCCGGCGTTATAATCATACACAATAATATATATAAACATATATATTCGGTCAATCCATCAATCGGTGTACCCACACGTATGCTAGGGTTTCGGTCTTTCAATCAAATAGGCTTTCAAAGCTCTTTTTCAAAATCATAAGTGGGACAAATTCAAAATAAGGTTTTCAGCAGGGCAATTCCTTTTTAAATGATTGAGAAAGAGATTAGAAAAGGTTCGGGGTCAAACGGAGCGACGAAACGAGAAAACGGGAGTCGGCATCAGAACCTCACGCACGATCAGTGCCCAGAGGCGCACGATCCGTGCGTGATGCACTTCCAATAAAATTTCAATCCGAAGGATACGCACGATCCGTGCCCAGGGGCGCACGATCCGTGCGTACCGTTTTATTCCCAATTCTGGCCAACCCAATGCAGGCGCACGACCCGTGCCCAGGGGCGCACGGTCCGTGTGACCTGAGTCTGTTACCAATTTTGCCCAGTTTTCTCATTTCGCTTTCCGTTTTTGCCCAATTCGATTCCTAATTTCAATCGCTTCTGAAACTCAAAATTTCCAGGCATTCCAGACTAATTATATCTAGTACAAAATCATCATAAAACTCATTTCAAATCGTTTATTGTTCCCAAACCGTAAAACACATTTTTGACTCGAAAACGTTTTTCGGTTCTAAAATCTTTCGAAATTGAAAATATCATCAAAGAGCCCAATACCGAAAACCAGTTCAGAATATCAAAATGCCCTAATCGTGAGTAGAACTCACCGTGATGTCGATTCCACTAGAAACTTCAATCGAACCGCGAAAAGATCGATATACGAGGTACACGATCGAGAACCGAAAGGCACCAACAAAGTCACTCACAGCAGCTACTGAACTTGGTTGAAGTACTGAAACAGCAACCCACTCCACCCGACTTCTCCCCAATTCAAAATGCAAGGTACAGCTCCTCTTGAACAACGAAAACTGAACATGCAAGGCAAACCGAACTCAGAATTCTATCGTCTTCAACATTGAAGATGAAATCGAATTTGGGGGGTTGAAGGAAGTCAGAAACTGAATTGGCATTTCAGAATACAATTGCGAAATTGATGAGGAAATTTCGGAGGGTTACTTACATGCACTAATTTCAGATAATCAAGAACATGCAACACTTGTAACACAGATTTCTTCCAGTTTCATCATTTGGGCTTCAAAGCTGAAAATAGGATTGAGAGATAGGGTGAGAATCTGAGCTTGAGAGTGGTACCAATGGCTTCAGAATCGAAAATGGAGCAAGAATGTTAAGGGAGAACTTACATGCAAGAAGGAAATCTGAGCTTCCTCTCCTCTTCTCCTCCTACTCCTCGCGCCCCTTCCCCTTCTTCTCTCTGTTTTTTTTCCAATTTCAATCTCAGAAAATGAATGAATGAGGGTGATGTGGCTGAGTGGCTTCAGAATAGAAGTATTTATATGAGGGGTGCAAAATTACCATTTTGCCCTTCAGCTTAAATACTTTAATTAATCATGACTAAGCCATAAGTAATTAATGAATACGATTTCTTTGGACTTTTCCTCGACTAATAATCCCCGAGGCATAACTAATTATTCCCACAAATAATTAATCGGCCTTAGGCATCATAGTACGAGTCTTTAAAAATTAGGGATGTTACATTATTAGTGCTATTTAATTTGTGTTGGTCTAGTGCAACACAAGTTGAACCTGATAAAGTCTTCTTTAAAGTTGACACTAGTTTTGCCTGCTTTCTCTGCTATAAATATTGTGAAAAATAGGTTGCATAACCGGATGGGGGAGATAAGGATGAACGACTGCTTGGTGACATACATTGAGACTGATGTATTCAATAAAATTGATTGAACTTATTATTCAACGATTTTAGAATATAAAATCACGAAGAGAACAATTTTAAAATGTATAATTTATTTATTTATATATATTATAGTTATTTTTCATTATATTTTTAACGAATTGTATATTTAAAAAATTTGACACCTTAACCGGAGGTCCTGGATTCGGCACCGTATACCTTGAAATAATATTGAGCCATCATTACTCAGAAGAAAACAAAAGAACTGTAAAGTACTACTAGTATCGAAGAGAAAAATATAAAAAGTGGCCCATCTCAAATTCAACTTGATTGAGGTCATGGCAGCTGGTTGCCTTGGAGTTATCCATCCTGAAGATCTCAAAAAATTAATATCTCAGATCTTATCTAATATTAATGAAGACAAAGAAAATGGTTTAAATAATGTTAATCTCCAAAATTTGTCTGTGGCAAATTTAAAACATTATTTCCAGAAGAAGTACCCTCAAGAATCTGAGGAAGAAATTATGGTTAGAACTCTTGATCACATGAAGACACAATTCTTCAGTACGTTTCAAGTTAAAGAAATGTCAACATCCTCACAGGGATCTATTGAACCAAGTGAAATGGATTGCTTAGCTGGAGAATCTCAGCAAGAAGAGGATCCTTATCTAGAAGATTTCTGGGATGCCATGATCCAATCTATGACTAAGCATGTAAAAGGAAAAGGACAAGAATAAGTGTCATAATTAAGAGCATCAAAAGAAAGATCACATGCCAAGATTTGGAGCGTGACATGCAATTATGCTGTCGACATTTTCTTTGTTTTACCTTTTTAATTTTGTACTTTTGTCTTTTGAGTTTTATATCTTTCATTCAATTATGTGTCGATGGGTCCCATTGTGTACCCAGAATAATTAATGAAATTTTGTCGTTTGTTGTAACCGACTACCGAAATACACAGTAGCCCTTTTACCGGCTTAAATAGTAAGCCTTAGTTTGCCTATATAAGACATTTTGTTTTCCTTTTTTAGGCAGAGCTTCGCCTACCCCCTCTCTCTCTTGTAACATACTTCTCTTGTAAACACTCTTCTTATAATATAACCTCTGAAGTTTGAAGAAAGGAGTTCTCCGCTTGTTCTTAATTTTGAAGACAATAATAAGGTAATTATTTACATGTTTTTTCATAGCTAAGCTTGTGTTGTGGTAAACTTGAGGATGTAAGTATAAGGGTGAGTTATTTCTTCATTTGAAGAATACTCAAATATCCCCTATTAAAACTTCTAAGGTGAACCATCCCCGATGATTCAACAGGGGAAGTTGATAGTTAAATGGTTTTCCATTTACAAAGATGACAATTAGAAGTATCAACAGATATCTATTTTATTTGATGTTAAGTTTATTATATTCATCTATTAGTTCAGTAATTTGAACTAGCTGATCCACAACACTCTTTTAGCTTATATATATATTTCTATGGAAGAAGATGATCATAATCATCAAAATAATTCTATAAAAAATGAGGAATTAATTGAATTCCCTAATAATTTTACACCAACATAATAAGTGGACTTTACCTATAGTTCCTTCAAATCAAATATATAAAATTGGAATGTTTGATCTAAAAGCAAAATTTGCTGTTAAGCAGATAGAACAAACTGTTCAAATATCTAATAACAATCAGGTTATTAGACTTTTAAATAAAAAGGACTTAGATGCCTTCAAGGACTTTAATTTCATTCATATTGGACTAATTCAGATAGCCCTTAAGCCCTTGACATTGCTGGGACTAAACTCAAGTATTATGGCCTATGTGCGAGATGGCAGATGTAATAATTTTAAACAATCCCTAGCTGCCCTAATTGAAACAAGTTTATGTCATGGACCTGTATATTTTGATGTTGCTCCAAATTTGAGCTTATCATTATCTGATAAAAATATATCAGAAGCAATCCAGCTTAGTATTCATACGAATGGGTATGACTATACCAAGGCAGTCCAATATATTAAATACATGATTAAAACCCTTCCTTGTCTAAACTTGGCAAACCCAAAGTTTCTTAAAATTGTTGAAATAGACGCCTCTGATATAGGTTATGGAGGGATTCTCAAACAAGTTGACCCAAGTACTTCTAAAGTACTTCTGAAACCTAACTAATACTTCATTTGGTACTTAACTGGTAAAATTATTTGGGTGTTAACCCAATTGAATTATTTGGGTGTTAACCCAATTGAATTAATTTGGTACTTAATTGGTAAAATTATTAAGTGCTAAAGATAATTATTGGTTGTTTTATAATCGTTAACCGATTAATTTGGGTCAATGACGTTTTGGAATCGAAATTGGAGATTAAGGGCAATGTGGTCATTTGACCACATCACCACTTAATATATAAGAAAGGAAAATAAAATAAAAGAAAGAAAGGAAGGATACGAGAGAGATACAGAGAAGAGAAAAGAGAGAAAAGAGAAAGAAGAGGAAAGGGGCATGGAGGAAGAAGAGGAAAAAGAGAGGATTTAGGCTCATCAAAACGACTTCCTTCCAACACGAAAAACGTTCAGCGTTACTTCCTCTTCGATTTGGTACCAACATCAACATGATCAACTCACTCTCTCTCACTTTGCCATTTTCGAAATTTGAAGGAAATGGAGGTATTTGATGGTTCAAGCTCAAGGATAGCTTGGGATGGTGTTTGGAGCGAACCCAAGGATGGTGGATCGGTTATTGAAGTTCGATTGGAAGATTGGAAGCTAGTTGGGTGAGTTGGGATTGAAAAATCAAGATTTGGGGTTATGTGTGAATAGTGATTCGAAGGTTGAAGATGATGAATAGTATTTGTTGATTCAAGAGCGATTAGGAGCGAACCCGAAGCGTATCGAGTGCGGAACGAAGTTCAATTTCGCGAATTGGAAGTTGGTTGGTGATTAGGGTACGAATGGGGAATTTCGAGGAATTCGGTATTTCGGTCAAAAAGGCGTCTCGGTTGAGCGGAAAGCTTTGGAAGCGGATTTGAGCGTCGTCGGAACAGAAAGTTTATGCGGGGAATGTTCGTATGGTTACTCGGTGAATTCGGCTCGATCGTGGTTCACGCTTCAAGGGTGAGTTTTACTCACGCTTAGGATTATTTCATTTTACAATGAATTTTACGTTGATTAATTTCGAAAGATTTTACGTGTCGAAAACCGTTTTCGGAAAAAATACGGTATTGAGACTGTTTGGTACAGGTTCAGTAATTCTGTGATTGTGAATGTTATATTTGTCTAAAAACTATGTGGTTTGTTTTTCTGGAAACTAGGCAAAATTTGCTACAAATTAGGCACTGAGTTTACTAAATTTCAATGAGAAATGAGGGAGAAAGTTTGATTTCAAAATGACTAAACAATTCTGTCCGAATTCTGGTACCAGTGTAGTAAATTGAAAAACTGAACTTACTGAATACTATTTTTAAAAAAATGAACTTAGGAATGAAAACTAGACTCATAGAGCTTTCCAACGAGTATTCATTTGTTGAAATCCAATGTCGTTTGCTATTTTAATTAATTCGCCGAAATAGGTGCACGATTATAGAAATTCTGCACTTTTCTGCAGACGGTCGCGTCGCGACCCGTCCCCATCGCGTCGCGACCAGGCCCAGTTTTGTCACGCAAATGTTTCTGACGCTTTTCGCGTCGCGACGGTAGCAGTTCGCGTCGCGACGGTTTGCAGATTTTCAGCAACTATACACTGTTTTTGTTTTCGCGATAACTTTTGATCCGGGAACCCGATTGAGGTGTTCTAAGATGCGTTTGAAAGCTTATTCAGAGGCCTAACTGAATATTCTATTTTTAAGGTAAAAATGAACTGTTTTGGAGTTGTAAATTGTATTGAAAAGTGGCGAATTAGTATGCGAGAGAGAAAATGTAGATTTTGCTTATAATGCGAACTATGGGTCTGAATGTAAATGAATACTGAGTCCATATGATTGTAGATATATGTTTATATATATCGAGTTGGGTGACGACCCATTGTTCAAACACACTAGGCGGGGCAGTCATGATCCCCTACCCTAGGCTCCGTGCCAATAGGAGAATGTACTACTGGTAAGATGGTTCACCGGGATTAGCATGGTTTTGCAGTCGGTGTTGTGTTAAAGATTATTGTGCGATACACCGGGATTAGCATGGTTTTTCAGTCGGTGCCGTACTTGTTGTGTTGTGCGATACACCGTGATTAGCATGGTTTTGCAGTCGGTGCCGTACTTTGTGTTAACACGTTCACCGGGAGTAGCAGTGTTTTGCAGTCGGTGTCGTGTCAAGAAAAAAAAAAGGAATTCATAATTGAACCGAGAGAGTTAGTAGGGGTCTCGGTAGAACTCACTGAGATTGTATCTCACTGTTTATATGTTGTTGATTTACAGAGAAACAGGGAAAGAAAGGACCACAGAGGCACGAGTAGGTGGAGCTCGGATTGGTCACTGATGACTTAGCTTTAGGCTTAAGTTTACATTTCCTTTTGTTGTTTATGTACTACAACACTATAACTTCGGTGTAATGTCATTTTACTTCCGCTTTCTTGTACGATACTGAGCACAATAGTCCGCTGAACTTTATGGTCTTAGATGTATTAAGACTGTCTGGATGTTGTCCAGTGAAAACTATTTTGCAGTGTTCAGTATTTATGCAGGAATTTTATATCTCTGATGTGTTACTAATGTGCACTCGGGCATTTTTAGTGATTAAAAATACCGGGGGTGTTACAGTTGGTATCAGAGCAGTTCGACTTAGTCGGACTTAGTTTAGGGTTGAGTCGATTCCTTGTAAGTTCTGGTTGTAATTACACTGGTGATGCTAAGAGACATTGATTCTGATCAACTTAATACTTAGTGCATCATAATCGGAATTATGGCAGGATGATCAAGACGCAGTCCTCGACCAAGACCGGAATCTCTAACTGGTGCATCCTCAGAAAGGTGACATGACGGGGGAAGAATACATCGCTAAGTTTGAGAAGTTGTCTGAGTTTTAACAAGTGGTAAAGTATGCACCGAATGAGGAATGGAAGATGCAGAAGTATAAGAGGGGCCTTCGTGTTTTTATGACTTAGGGTCTCAGTATTATACTCTCACCAATTTATGTTGCCTTAGTACAATCAACCTATGTCGTCGAGGATGATCTCAAGGAGAGTACTGGAAAAGAAATAAGGTAGTTGAATTATCAACTCTGAATGCAAAGTCCTAAGATAATTTCATCATAGGAAAAGCAGGTGCAATTCTTCAATTCTTCAAAGGTCGGAAGATGTTCTAATTGTGGAAAGCATCACAGTTTAGAAACTGTAGTAGATGCGGAATGCATCGCAATGGTGATCGTCAGCAAAGATCAATCAGTGCTATTATTGTAGTGAAGAGGGTCACTACGGTAAAGAATGCCCAGCGAAGAAGAGTTCTGAGGAGTCACAAGCAGCTCCAAGGCAAGGACGAGTTAACTCTAGATGCTTAGATAGTTACAACTGCTGAGAATTTACTGAGGATCGTGTCCAGACCTAATCCTTGTGTAGAATTGTCTACTTGTCATAGGAGGCAGAAATTTCGTTGCAGAATTTATTGTTGCATATGAGAAGTATGGACATCATTTTGGGTATGAATTAGATGACTGCAAATCATGTTGCAATCGACGGTGTTAATCAACTATCAGGTTCGCTTCAGAATCAATTGAATTGTCTCGGGCAAATTTTGAAACAGTTATCTAGTTCACCGTAGTCGGTCAATCTTTACTCCAAGGTGCGAAAGCACATGTTAGTATGTTATCTGCATCCTCTGAAACTAGTTTAGATTTGGCGAACGTTCAAGATGTGAATGACTTTCTGGATGTTTTCACGATGAAGTTTCTTCTGAACCTCCAGAGCGAGAGAAGAGTTTTCTTTAGAATTGGTTCTGGTACAGGATCAATATCTATTGTCCCCTATACAATGTCTCCTTTAGAATTTAAGAAATTGAAGTCTCAACTTGAAGAGTTGATATCAAAGAGGTTCATTCGACCGAGTGCTTCCCCATGGGGTGCTCCGGTGTTGCTTGTCAAGAAGAAAGATGGAAGTATGAGATTGTGTAATGTCTACCGACAACTTAACAAAGTGACGATCAAGAATAAATATCCCTTACCAAGGATAGACGATTTGCTTGAGCAACTTGATGTGCCGCAGTGTTTTCTAAAATTGATCTGAGGTCAGGATATCATCAAATAAAAGTTAGAGCCTTAGATATTCCGAAGACAGCTTTCCGTACTAGGTATGGACATTACGAGTTTGTAGTGATGCCCTTCAGTTTGACTAATGCTCCAACGGTATTCATGGATTACCTGAACCGAGTTTTCCTCAATTACCTAGATCAATTTGTAGTCGTTTTCATTGATGATATCTTGGTGTACTAGAAGACCATTGAGGAGCATGTCCAACATCTCCGCATTGTTCTGAAAGTACTCCGAGAAAAGAAGTTGTACGTGAAACGTTCGAAGTGTGATTTTTGGATGTCAGAGGTAAAGTCTTAGGGATATGTGATTTCCCAAATCGGGAGTTTCTGTAGATCCCAGTAAGATGGAAGCTGTGTTGAATGGGAGTGACCGACATCAGTTGCGGAGATCAAAAGTTTTGTGAGTCTAGCCGGTTATTATAGGAGGTTTGTCCAAGGGTTCTCACAATTAGTTCTTCCACTTACGCGATTAACTCGAAAGGGTCAATCGTTTACATGGGATGCTGATTGTGAAGAATGTTTTCAAGAGTTGAAGACTAGGTTGACTTCTGCTCCAATCCTGATCCTTCCGGATCCGTCTTTTGAATTCCAAATTTACAGCGATGCTTCTGGGAAGGGTTAAAGGTGTGTTCTCATGCAGAATCAACAAGTGGTAGCTTATGCATCCAGACAATTGAAGACTCAAGAGGGGAATTATCTGATTCGTGATTTGGAGTTGGCAGTTATTGTGTATGCACTGAAGATTTGGAGACATTACCTGTGTCGGTCTCGTTTCGAAGTCTTTAGTGATCACAAAAGTTTAAAGTATCTGTTTGATCAGAAAGAACTGAATAGCAGGCAGAGAAGTGGGTTTAGTTTCTGAAAGATTATGACTTCGAGTTGAAGTATCATCCAGGAAAGGCCAGTGTGGTAGCCGATGCGCTGAGTAGAGAATTGCTTCGCACGGCAGAGTTAATGATGCATGAAATGGAGTTGTTAGAGTCTTGTAGCTCTAAGACGGAGTAGATACATAAGTTTCCTCTATAGTGGCAAGGCTTTGGTGTTAACCTTTCGCTTGCGAAAGTTAACAGTCAGATTGTAGTAAGTGATGGCGTTTGACAAGCCAAATGTGACTACGAATATGAAAGTGAAGTGACGACTGACTGTTCTTCACATAGCGAATAACCATCATAGGATTAATTGATGGATCTGCTTGCAAGTGACTGAAATTCCCTGAGTGAAGCTTGGCGTGCGGTATGATAGTTTTGAAAAATCTTTTTTTTTTTGTGAAAACCCGCATGCTAAAGTTAATTTTGGGAACGAATCAAGAGGCTAATAAAATTTTATTGAGGAAGAAAATCTTAGGAGGATTACTTAGGTTGAGGGGAAGCTCTCAACGCTGTTGACTAATTCGGAAAGGAATCGGGTGCGTCGTTGGTAAAATCCTCGTGAGGAAGTTGCAATAGAGGAAAAGGAGCTCCGAGTTCTGTTTGAAAGTTATTTTGAGAACAACTGAGGTGATTTTCATTACGTTCAAATTTATCTGATGTCCCCACCGTTTATTTCTACGTTTAAGGTCAAAGTTTTTAGTAAAGCCCTCATTCCATCTTGTTGAAAAGTTTTATCTTGAAATCTTGGGGGCGAGTCAAGAAGTTTCACAGATAACTTTTCCGTCACATGTTTCAATGTGTATGGGAACTGTTATGAATTTTAGAAGATTTGTTGAGAACGTGTTTACACCCTTCGAGGAAATCGTGTTTGTTCTTACCTCTACCGAGGAGTACCAGTTTGTGGATCTCATTTCCAACCTGTGTTTCTATCAGGCGTCTTGTATTGGACCCTTTGATTTAGATTAATCAAAGTTGGGGCGTAGGCAAGGATAATTAGAATGAAGCTTCGGAAGTGTTTTCAAACGCAGTGTCGAGCCCATGTAGGCGAGTGATGAGTTTCTCGTGTTGATTCGTAACAAGAGAGTTCAGACTATAACCTTAGAAGCGTTCTAGGATAGTAGTGGATCATACTTAGAGATTGATGTGCTAACTTGGGAAGATTTTCTACACTCGTTTGTTAATTCAAGATTGTGTTCCAGAAACTTAAGACCTTTCTGAGAATGTCGATTCTCGGTTAGTCAAATGAAAGACTTGACGAAATTTTGAGGACAAAATTCTTTCAAATTGGGGAGAATGTAACATCCCCAAAATAATTAATCGAATTTTTTGGGTGTTAACCCAAATGAATTAATTTGGTACTTAATTGGTAAAATTATTAAGTGCTAAAGATAATTATTGGTTGTTTTATAATCGTTAACCGATTAATTTGGGTCAATGACGTTTTGGAATCGAAATTGGAGATTAAGGGCAAATTGGTTATTTGACCACATCACCACTTAATATATAAGAAAGGAAAAGAAAAGAAAAGAAAAGAAAGAAAGGAAGGATACGAGAGAGATACAGAGAAGAGAAAAGAGAGAAAAGAGAAAGAAGAGGAAAGGGGCATGGAGGAAGAAGAGGAAAAAGGGAGGATTTAGGCTCATCAAAACGACTTCCTTCCAACACGAAAAACGTTCAGCGTTACTTCTTCTTCGATTTGGTACCAACATCAACATGATCAACTCACTCTCTCTCACTTTGCCATTTTCGAAATTTGAAGGAAATGGAGGTATTTGATGGTTCAAGCTCAAGGATAGCTTGGGATGGTGTTTGGCGCGAACCCAAGGATGGTGGATCGGTTATTGAAGTTCGATTGGAAGATTGGAAGCTAGTTGGGTGAGTTGGGATTGAAAAATCAAGATTTGGGGTTATGTGTGAATAGTGATTCGAAGGTTGAAGATGATGAATAGTATTTGTTGATTCAAGAGCGATTAGGAGCGAACCCGAAGCGTATCGAGTGCGGAACGAAGTTCAATTTCGCGAATTGGAAGTTGGTTGGTGATTAGGGTTCGAATGGGGAATTTCGAGGAATTCGGTATTTCGGTCAAAAGGGCGTCTCGGTTGAGCGGAAAGCTTTGGAAGCGGATTTGAGCGTCATCGGAACGGAAAGTTTATGCGGGGAATGTTCGTGTGGTTACTCGGTGAATTCGGCTCGATCGTGGTTCACGCTTCAAGGGTGAGTTTTACTCACGCTTAGGATTATTTCATTTTACAATGAATTTTACGTTGATTAATTTCGAAAGATTTTACGAGTCGAAAACCGTTTTCAGAAAAATTACGGTATTGAGACTGTTTGGTACAGGTTCAGTAATTCTGTGATTGTGAATGTTATATTTGTCTAAAAATTATGTGGTTTGTTTTTCTGGAAACTAGGCAAAATTTGCTACAAATTAGGCACTGTGTTTACTAAATTTCAATGAGAAATGAGGGAGAAAGTTTGATTTCAAAATGACTAAACAATTCTGTCCGAATTCTGGTACCAGTGTAGTAAATTGAAAAACTGAACTTACTAAATACTCTTTTTGGAAAAAATGAACTTAGGAATGAAAACTAGACTCATAGAGCTTTCCAACGAGTATTCATTTGTTGAAATCCAATGTCGTTTGCTATTTTAATTAATTCGCCGAAATAGGTGCACGATTATAGAAATTCTGCACTTTTCTGCAGACGGTCGCGTCGCGACCCGTCCCCATCGCGTCGCGACCAGGCCCAGTTTTGTCACGCAAATGTTTCTGACGCTTTTCGCGTCGCGACGGTAGCAGTTCGCGACGCAAATGATGCGATAATGCAGTGATGCAATGATGCAATGCAAATGATGCGATAATGCAGTGATGCAATGATGCAATGATACCTTTTTTTTTGTGTTTTTGCAGAAAGAGGATATTTACAGGTGGTGATTTGAAAATTTTCACACTATATGCCACCTCATATAGGCGAAAAGGAAAAGCATATCTTTTTTTTTATTTTCAAAAATTTTGAAGGAAAAATTGATTGAACTAAATGCAACGATGCAACACACAATTTGGAAAGCCCTTGCGACCTAAAAGGGGGTAGAACCTATGATCTAAGGCATTTTAGGGATAATCTTCTCATGTAGCTCTATTCACACCCTCACAAAGGTTATCAGAGCCACAGTCCCTCTCATGAAAATCCCTGTAAATGCAGCAAACTGCTAGATACAAAGCACCATGAAAGAGCACAACTCTGATTGAAACTTTCGCGAGTAGTCAAACGGACAAAGGTCCTGATGGGCTCCCACTACTCGAATCCACTCATCCTATGGTATCCTCATAGACCTGGGTTATGGTCTCTTTCTATAATCATATAGTCTCAAGGTACAAGTGTGTGTGTACGAAGGGCATTTCCTTAAAAAACTACCCCACCTGCAAATGAAAATCCAGAATAGTCCAGACAATAGAAAGCAATAACATGTCGTCTACCCTAGGGTTCAATACCAATCAAATACAACTAATCTAGGGTGCCGACAACAATGCACTACTTACCTCAAGAGAGCGAGCAAAGAAGAAGGGGACATGACAAGAGAGGGGAAATATGCATGAGGGAACTAAGCATTTAAGCAAAGAAGTAACTATCTATTATTTTAAACAAAAGCAAACATAGAAGAAGAATGCATATGGATGCAACATGCTTATGAAAAAGAAGAAGAATAGAGGCAAAGCAAAATGTTCAAATCAATCACACAAACCACACACTTAATTAATTAGGCTTGACCCACTTTTGAAAAAATGTTTTTTAGTCCCCAGTGGAGTCGCCAGCTGTTGCGCCCGAAAAAGTCCCCGAGGGAGAACCTTCCTCGTTCACAACTTTTCCTAAGACAATGAAGCCGCCACCAATATTTATTAAGGAAAATATTAGGAAAACCTTTTTTGGAAAGCGATTGGTCTTGCGAAACTAGAGAATAGGGTTCGGGGGTCGGTTACGCGCAGGGAAGGTGTTAGCACCCCACACGTCCTCTCTACTGAGAGGGAACCTTTAATTAAATGTGTGGTTTTAGTGTGTTGACTTGAAAATACTTAATTTTGCCTCTTTGCTTCTTATGGAAAAATTCTTAATGAAAATCTTTATTCATTATGAAAAAGGGGGAAAAATGGTTTTTTTAGAAAAAGCGCTTGACGGGACAAGGCCCGCTCCTACGTATCTCCCGGTGCGATGGAGAACTCAAAGCTACGTAGTTCTTCTTTATCCTGAAAAAGTTTTTGTCTTTTATCTTTTTAGTGAGTTTTCGAAATAGGACGAGCATTTAGTGAATGATTAAACTAACCAAGGTTATGGGTAATCACCGCTAAGTACTCTTGAAAATGAGAGTCACTACCGCCAGTCAGACGAACAAAGGTTCTGATTGACTATTAGTATCGACTCGTTTTTTATTTGCTCTTTTGAAAGTGGTTTTTGAAAGAGATTGATTGGCACGAATGATCAAACTAATAAAGGTTATGAGTGATCATCGCTTGTTGTTCTTTTGGGAAAAAGACATCGCCACCAATGGCTAGACGAACAAAGGTTCTGATTAGCCACTAGCGACGATGGGTTGAAAATGTTTTTAGAAAGGAAAAGGTCTTCGTTCTGAAAATGATATTGGTTTGCAAAAGTGATTCTTTTTTGTTATGAAAATAACTCTTTTCTTTTTGTTATGCAAATGCTAAACTTTTTATGATTGCGCTTGACGAGAATGTGACTCGCTCCTACGTATCCCAAATGGGAATCAAAGCGACGTAGTTCTAACGAGCCTTGAAAGTGAAAGTCTTTTTGCTTTGGTTTTGAAAAGTGAGGGGCGCTCATGAAGATCAAACTAACAAAGGTTATGGGTGATCATCACTAACACTTGCTATGACTTTTGATGCTTAGGAAAATATCTTTTGAAATTGAAAGCATTCATGACAATCAAACTAACAAAGGTTATGGGTGATTATCACTAGTAGCTTATGCATATGAAAACATCCTTTTTTTTGAAATTTAGGCTCTTAGGACAACCAAACTAACAAAGGTTATGGGTGATTGTCACTAGTCACCATTTTCATGCCAGGCCATTTAGAAAAGAAAGCAATGAATGCAAATCGAATCCTTAGGCAAACAACAATCTCATTTGAATTCTTGAGCAAATATTAGCCTAGACTACACATGTTAGACCACAACACATAAATAGGCAAAGAAGGAACTTGAATTGGGCATTAAGCAAAAATACAAGAGTGGGCAAGATTGAACCTAAATGCACATCTAGTGGAAGATGCTAGGCGAGAACCATACTCGAATATTTCTACAAAATGCAAGGGAATCTAAATGCACATCTAGTGGAAGATGCAATGTGAGGAATGGGCCTATCTAAGTATTAATGATTCCACATGGGAGTAGACAAGGAAGTGGTAGGCACAAATGAATTCAAAAGAGTAGCCTCAAGCATGATCATTGGCAAACCCTAAACAAGCAAGTCATCTTAACAATCAAAACACCAAAGCATGTTGAATCACTTTGGTCAATCCTCAACACTTAAATTAGTGTGCGCAAGTGCACAAGTGTGAATCTTCTTGCCAATCATCAACTTAAACAACATATAAACTAAAAGGGTTGAATCATATAGAACAATCCTCATCACTTTAGGCAAGGTGCACTAGGCACAAGTGAGAATCATATTGCCTATCATCAACTTGAGACAATAAGCAAACATATAAAAACTCTATTTATTCTTCATGACTTGCGAAACCAATACATAGTCAAACCATAAATTTATTCATCAAACTCCCAAAATCAAGCAAGCAAAAGATACTAACAAGATTTAGGAACAATTAATCACATAATTTAAACACTAAAACCTCAAATCAACATTTATTCTCAAACTCTTTACTTTGTGCGAAATCTATGTGAGAAAAGAAATTTGCAAACCTAAACAAAGTATCTAAGCATGTAAACACTAAAATCAAATATCTACAACATGATTAAGCCCCATCAAGCAAAGAGAAACAACAAAATCAAATTAAAGCTAACTTTAATAGGATATGCGAACCAAACAACACATGAAACAACAATTTTATTTCACAACAAATGCAAAAAATCAACACAAAACAACATGACTCAATTTATTCAAGAGTGAGAGGCACCTTAAACACCCAAGTCTCCCTAAGTGCTTGTCAATAGTGTTTAAGGCTCCTCTCACCAACAACAACAAGCTACATTTTAAACAAAATGATGATGATATGTGAAGTGCAAAGTGAGGAGGAAAATGGGTTTTAATGCAAAAGGGTTGAAGATGATGCAAGGGTTTGAAAGTTTTTACCTCAAATCCAAGCTAGAAAATGCAATGAGATGAAGAAAATAGAAACCAAATCAACAAGAACCTCCAAGGAACTTCAACTCCAACCCAAAAAAGCTTGATGAAAACCTTCCTTGATGATGATGTTTGATCTTGAATGGAAAATGGAGAAGATATATGAAAGAGGGATGAGAATGAAGTGAGATGGTGGTGTTTGGGTGAAGAGGAAATCAAAAAAATGGATGAAGGAAGGGAGTAGGGAGGCCACGGTTTTGGGAGAGAAAAGGGGAGGTTTTTGGTGTGCTAGGGTGCCAATGAGAGGCCAAAGATCTAATGGGTTTAAAGTTGTGAGAGGGGAGTAAAGAAATTAGTGTGTATTTAGTGGTGTAGAGAGAAGGAAGGTAAAAAATATGTTGTGTATTGAATGTTATTGGACTCAAAGGTGTGCTTGTAACAGAAATGATGAAAGGCTTTTGTGATGTGCACTTGATGTAGGCTGATGTGAGGATGGAGTGAGGGAGGTTGTTTGCTTGTAAAATTAGTGCTTACTTTAGCCAAAAATGGATAAAAGCAAAAAGCACCTAAAAAGGAATTAGCCCTAATTCTAAAAATACAATAAGCATCCAATATATTTTGTTATTCATTTTTTTTATTTTGATTTCAGATTTCTATTTTTAATTATACATATTTTTGAGCCTTTTTGAAAGCGAGAGAAAAAAAAAACCGTTGTAATTGACCAAAATACCCTTTTTGACTCTAAAACCCTAATTTGCCCGAAAAATGCGTTCCAACCCTAAAAATGATTTCAAGAACCTTGGAATGCCTTCTAGGATCCGAAATGCAGTGCATAAGGCTCTTCGCTCTTCAATTTATTTATTTTTTGTGGAAAATTAGGGTTTTGACCTAAGCCGGACAAAATTGGGGTATGACACGGTGTAATGTCATTTTACTTCCGCTTTCTTGTACGATACTGAGCACAATAGTCCGCTGAACTTTATGGTCTTAGATGTATTAAGACTGCCTGGATGTTGTCCAGTGAAAACTATTTTGCAGTGTTCAGTATTTATGCAGGAATTTTATATCTCTGATGTGTTACTAATGTGCACTCGAGCATTTTTAGTCATTAAAAATACCGGGGTGTTACATTTTAGCTTTTCTTTTTCCCTTCTTTTGGAAGGTGGGTCTACTCTGACGAGTCCTATTCTTTTCATTAAAAGCTTTTCTTTTACTATTCTTTTTTCTAGAATTTTTGTAAAAGTTATTTGTTTTTTTATCAGAGAATTTTCTTCCTTGTATTCTCTGTCCCTTTTTACTATCCTTAGGCTCTTTGCCTAAGTCAAAAGCGAATTGCTCACAGAATTCACCTACTTGGTGTTTTTCTGTTAGCTTTTGTTTTTTCAATTGATTTTTTAGCTTTATATCATTGCATAAAGCCAAACCTTCTTTAATACAGCAACTAATTATCTGACCATAGGTTAAGTCATCATAATTGACATTTATACCATCATTTTTGTTTCTTAAGGCTTGTCTTACCCTTTCTGCAAAGAGATAAGGAAGACCATCAATAAATTTTGCCTTCCAGTGGATTGAATTAGGGTCTTTTAATTGAAAAACCCTGGACAGAAATGTATCCTTATACCATCTAAAATGAGTTAAAGATGGACATCTTAAATTCTGTAAAAGAGAAGATAATTTTTCTCCTATAGAAACATTGGTTCCTATAAAATGCTTAAGAATAGTAAGACAGTGTATAAACTGCATCTTCCTCAGTTGTACTTATAGTACCATTTTCTAATTTAATTTCTTTTTTATGGGATAATATATCCTTTTTCTGGGCATCAGTGAGATAATGATCCCACCAACCTCTTAACTGTCCAATAAAGCCAGTGGCTATGAATGTAGCAATGGAACTATCATTATTTCCATGTTGCTTACAAACAGTAGAGTACATAATCATTTTATGTACCATATCAATAATTTGCTTATCATTTAAGCCATCTATGTTCCATTCATAGATTTGTTTCCCAGAATATGAATTCTGGTAAGACTCATTTTCCTCAAATAAAAAATCCTAAGGAGAAGGTCTTTTGTAGTAATATTTCTCTACTTGCTTTGAAGCATATATGGGATTTATTTCCTCATAATCGTTGGTATTATTAATATCCTGATTAGCAAACATTGTTGCTAATATATCTATTTCTTCATCAGAATTTTCTGATGATTCTTTACCAGATAAAACATTTATTTTTAAATTTTTTAATTTTTCTTCTAAAATATCTAAAAACTCATTTTTACATTTTAAAACCTTCAATTTTTATTGGAGGTTGAACTATAGGTTCTTCTTTAATAACCGGAACATAATGTTTTTGAGAATTTTTTAAAATAAGCTCCTGTTGAGAAATATGTTGCTTAAACAATGTTTTTAATGAAGACAAATTTTCATCTAAGGCTTTAAATTCATCTCCCAAAATTATTAAAAATAAATTAGTATAATTTTGGGCACTCATAATAGAATTTAAATTTTTTTTTTAGCAATTTGTGATTTCTCAATAAAATGAGTAAAAGCATTTGCTTCTACATTTTTTCCTAAAACAATATCATAATTTTTTGGAGGAGAAATTGAATGAATTTTTTCTCCTTTTGAGTTTTCAAAAACTCTTTCTTTCAAAACATTTATTTCATAGTCTAAACGTTCATGAAAATATATTAAAAACCATTTAACAAAAGGCATATAAGTCTGATGAATGGTTACATGCTCATAAAATTTTTCTTTTATAGCCTGAAGTTCTGGAAAAGAATAATATGAAAAATACCATTTTCTAAATTCAGAATATCTTTCTTGCATAAACTCATCATTGATGAGTTTTCTCAGATCACTTCCTGGACTAAAATCCATTAATTAATATGGAAGCTCATTTCTGAGGCAGTAGGAGATTTCCTACTTTGTGGTTCATAAATTCCATAAGGAATATTATTTTCACTAACTTAAATATTATCAACAACTTCAATAGAAGAAGAAGAAGGTCTAGGTATATCACTTGGTGTAGTGTAATATTCACTAACGGAATGCCTAGAAAATAATGATCTAGGAATTCTAGTAATTCTATTAGAATTAAATCTAATTTCTATATCACCCTCTGTATTTTGGATGATTTGGTCTATATCCTTATTAAGGATAGGTTTGGGTTCTACTTCCTGCGGAAGAGCCCAAGTTTCTGGAAAGTTAATTTCTTCCCATCTTATCAACCTATTAGTTGCAACATTTGACGTGAACAAATTTGTCTGCACCAAAGTTGTTGTACCTGGAAAAGTTATACGCTTAGCTTTAGGGTTAAGCGTGTTCAAAACTTTGTAGTAAATTCTATAGCATATTGCTATAACTTCACTACCTTGTTTATAGTCATACCCATTCGTATGAATACTAAGCTGGATTGCTTCTGATATATTTTTATCAGATAATGATAAGCTCAAATTTGGAGCAACATCAAAATATACAGGTCCATGACATAAACTTGTTTCAATAAGGGCAGCTAGGGATTGTTTAAAATTATTACATCTGCCATCTCGCACATAGGCCATAATACTTGAGTTTAGTCCCAGCAATGTCAAGGGCTTAAGGGCTATTTGAATTAGTCCAATATGAATGAAATTATAGTCCTTGAAGGCATCTAAGTCCTTTTTATTTAAAAGTCTAATAACCTGATTGTTATTAGATATTTGAACAGTTTGTTCTATCTGTTTAACAGCAAATTTTGCTTTTAGATCAAACATTCCAATTTTATATATTTGATTTGAAGGAACTATAGGTAAAGTCCACTTATTAAGTTGGTCTAAATTATTAGGAAATTAAATTAATTCCTCATTTTTTATAGAATTATTTTGATGATTATGATCATCTTCTTCCATAGAAATATATATATATATATATATATATATATATATATATATATATATATATATATATATATAAGCTAAAAGAGTGTTGTGGATCAGCTAGTTCAAATTACTGAACTAATAGATGAATATAATAAACTTAACATCAAATAAAATAGATATCTGTTGATACTTCTAATTGTCATCTTTGTAAATGGAAAACCATTTAACTATCAACCCGAAGGGATAGAAGGGAAAATCCCTAAACCAAAGATGTAACTTTGTTATCCAACAAAAACTTTCAAGTCTAAATAAACGGTCTGCTTCAAACTCTCCCTCCTTGGAGAAAAATGGACCATAGACGAAAGCACTGGATAACATAGTCAGTCTTTAAGCAAAAGACCCAAAAGAAGTATGAGCAATTTAAAATTCTTAGTGTAAATATAAGCTTCCCCCTTCAAGGCTACTGCTCCCAATATCAACTCCCTTGTTGAATCATCGGGGACGGTTCACCTTAGAAGTTTTAATAGGGGATATTTGAGTATTCTTCAGATGAAGAAATAACTCACCCTTATACTTACATCCTCAAGTTTAAAATGGCTCTGATACCATTTTACAGCGGAAAGAATATTTTATTCATCTAATAGTGCCAGTTCATGAGAACCAGCTTACCACAACACAAACTTAGCTATGAAAAAACATGTAAATAATTACCTTACTATTGTCTTCAAAATTAAGAACAAGCGGAGAACTCCTTTCTTCAAACTTCAGAGGTTATATTATAAGAAGAGTGTTTACAAGAGAAGTATGTTACAAGAGAGAGAGGGGGTAGGCGAAGCTCTGCCTAAAAAAGGAAAACAAAATGCCTTATATAGGCAAACTAAGGCTTACTATTTAAGCCGGTAAAAGGGCTACTGTGTATTTCGGTAGCCGGTTACAACAAACGACAAAATTTCATTAATTATGCCGGGTACACAATGGGCCCCATCGACACATAATTGAATGAAAGATACAAAATTCAAAAGACAATAGTACAAAATTAAAAAGGTAAAACAAAGAAAATGTCGACAGCATAATTGCATGTCACGCTCCAAATCTTGGCATGTGATCTTTCTTTTGATGCTCTTAATTATGACACTTATTCTTGTCCTTTTCCTTTTACATGCTTAGTCATAGATTGGATCATGGCATCTCAGAAATCTTCTGGATAAGGATCCTCTTCTTGCTGAGATTCTCCAGCTAAGAAATCCATTTCACTTGGTTCAATAGATTTAAAATGGCTCTGATACCATTTTACTGCGGAAAGAATATTTTATTCATCTAATAGTGCCAGTTCATGAGAACCAGCTTACCACAACACAAGCTTAGCTATGAAAAAACATGTAAATAATTACCTTATTATTGTCTTCAAAATTAAGAACAAGCGGAGAACTCCTTTCTTCAAACTTCAGAGGTTATATTATAAGAAGAGTGTTTACAAGAGAAGTATGTTACAAGAGAGAGAGGGGGTAGGCGAAGCTCTGCCTAAAAAAGGAAAACAAAATGCCTTATATAGGCAAACTAAGGCTTACTATTTAAGCCGGTAAAAGGGCTACTGTGTATTTCGGTAGCCGGTTACAACAAACCACAAAATTTCATTAATTATGCCGGGTACACAATGGGCCCCATCGACACATAATTGAATGAAAGATACAAAATTCAAAAGACAAAAGTACAAAATTAAAAAGGTAAAACAAAGAAAACGTCGACAGCATAATTGCATGTCACGCTCCAAATCTTGGCATGTGATCTTTCTTTTGATGCTCTTAATTATGACACTTATTCTTGTCCTTTTCCTTTTACATGCTTAGTCATAGATTGGATCATGGCATCCCAGAAATCTTCTGGATAAGGATCCTCTTCTTGCTGAGATTCTCCAGCTAAGCAATCCATTTCACTTGGTTCAATAGATCCCTGTGAGGATGTTGACATTTCTTAACTTGAAACGTACTGAAGAATTGTGTCTTCATGTGATCAAGAGTTCTAACCATAATTTCTTCCTCAGATTCTTGAGAGTACTTCTTCTGGAAATAATGTTTTAAATTTGCCATAGACAAATTTTGGAGATGAACATTATTTAAACCATTTTCTTTGTCTTCATTAATATTAGATAAGACCTGAGATATTAATTTTTTGAGATCTTCAGGATCCATTCTAATCCACCATTTATAGAAGAAATTTCTTCTAAGTATAGGAATATTATTTTGGTCTTTTTCGATGGTCATAGACCACCTCCATATCCATGGGATTTGAAATTTGATAAAGAAAAGGCATGGACATTGTCCTATAATAAGCTTACTCGAAGCTATATTTGTTATAAGAGGACTATTATCACACCATGAGTTATGTAAATCCAATAATTCTTTTGGAAGAATTTGCAAAGATGGCCCAAATTTTTGCCACCAATTGTAAAACCAATTTGGTATCGGTTTATTAACCACTTCTGGGTTAATACTAAAGAACCATGAATGTTTGTTTTTTGGGTTCTGATAATAAAAAGCTTTAGAAAAAGCCTGGATATAATCCCAATAATTAAAATATGCATATGAATTTTCAGCAATTTTTATTGCTTTTCCCCATTTGAGTTTAGTCCCCATTCTCTTGGAAGAAGGATTTTGTTAATATGACATTTGCTAAAGTTTATAAAACTTTGAGGATTCTTATTTTGATGGTGATGAGTAATAGTCACTGATTCAGTAACTAATAATAAAATTTCTAAGTGTGGTCTTGATTTACCATATAATCCTGGGTATCCTCTGGATTCGAGGTACCTAGTCTTTATTGACCATGGATCTTTTGTAATGCTGAGGTCTTCATCATCAATATACATGATGTCCTCAGTTATTGGATTCTCAAAATATTCTTGAGTTTGTTCTTGAGGAGAGTCACTAATAATAGCCCCTGTATAAGAGCTTTGTTTTGTTCCAGAAGAAGAAGAAGTAATATCTTCTTTCTTCGGAGGAGCAGGTAATTGCTGCATAGTTCTTCCCCTATTAGGGTATACTGTTGTCCGTTCTTGTTGGTAGGGTAGCATATTGCTACTCCTTCCTCCTCTGCCACGGCCACCTGGACCACGACCTCTTCCCCTATATGGGGTTGTCATTTCCCTGCAAAAATTCACGTGTTAAGAAATCAGCTAGTGAATTATTTTCACCTTTAATGTATTCAATATCAAAATCAAAAACTGATAGTTGAGCTTGCCAATTTGCAAAAATTTGTTTAGAAACTAGATTTTTCACATCTTTTTCAATAATTTGTTTTACAGAACTACAATCAATTCTTAACAAATTTTTTTGATTTAATAAGTCATCTTGAAATTTAGAAATACATTTAATAATTGAAAGCATTTCTTTTTTGACTGTAGAATATTTTAATTGGGTCGGATTCCATTTACCCGAAGTAAACCTAACTAATACTTCTTTAGAAGTACTTGGGTCAACTTGTTTTGAGAATCCCTCCATAACCTATATCAGAGGCGTCTGTTTCAACAATTTTAAAAAACTTTGGGTTTGCCAAGTTTAGACAAGGAAGGGTTTTAACCCTGTATTTAATATATTGGACTGCCTTGGTATGGGCTTCAGTCCATGGGCCAACATTTTTTCTAAGCCTATTATATAATAAGGCTGTATCTTGGGCTAGATTTTTATAATAGTCTGAAATATAATTCAGGCTTCCTAAAAATCTTTGTAATTGCTTCTTTTCCAGAATTTCATCAGGAAATTTAGAAGCGAATTCTATACTTCTACTTATAGGGATAATTTTCCCTTGGTCAATTTCATGACCTAAGAATCTAACCTTAGTTTGAAAAAGCTTCATCTTTGAAGTAGACAAAACTAAACCATTATTTTTCACAAGATTCTTAAAATTTTTAAGATGTTTAAAATGTTGACTAATAGTCTTAGAAAATACTAAGACATCATCTATATATACTATCATGTAATCCGTATAAGGATTAAATATGTCATTCATAATATTTTGGAATTCAGAGGGGGCATTTTTAAGCCCAAAAGGCATTACATTCCATTCATAGTGACCAAATGGAACTGTAAATGCTGTTTTATACTTATCAGATTCATTAATCTGAATTTGCCAGTATCCTGACTTCATATCAAATTTTGAAAAAACTAAGGCTTCATTAAGCCCATCCAATAAATCTTTTTTATTAGGTATTGGATACCTAATCCATTTCAAAACTTTATTTAATGGTTTATAATTTATAACCAATCTGGGAACTCCACGTTCTTGTTCTACGTGTTTATTCACATAGAATGCTGTACAACTCCAAGAAGATTTGGAGGGTCTAATTAATTTTTTATCTAATAGAGAATTTATCTCTTTTTTACATAAATCAAGGTATTCTTGATTCATTTGTGCAGGTCTTGCTTTTGTAGGAATTTGACTTTCATTGAAGCCGTCTATGTATGGTAGAGATACCATATGTTTTTTTCTATTCCAGAAAGCATTTGGTATCTCACTACATACTTCATTTATGAATTGTTGTTCTAGACTCTTTATTTGAGTATTTATGTCACCTTAATTAAGCTGTTCATTTATATTAGCTAAATTAATTTCTTCTTTTAAGAAACATATTTGTTTCTCTTTACTTAAAAGAAGTTCTTTTATCTCATTTATCATTCTAGTATGAGGATCAGAAATAAATTCAAAAATAATTTTTTTATTTTCCAACATAGTTGTAATTCCTTTTTGGTCAATATTAATAATAGGCATAATATTATGCAAAAAAGGTGTACCTAATATAATACGATGGGTTAAATTTTTAACTAAAATAAATGAAGTAGGTATACAAATACCTTGTTTGCAAATATGTGCATTTGGTAATTTAAAATTAATCTTTAGTCTATCACCCCCTGCTTGGGTAAGTGATTGCTTAGTTTTTGAAAAATACTTAGTAGGGATAATTCCCTATTGAATACAATTTAAATCTGCTCCACTATCAACTAGAGCAATTTCATTTTTCAAAATAAAATTTCTATTGATAATAATATCAATCTTCACAAACCATTTTTGAGAAGTTACTCTATTTAAAATAGAAAGATAATTATTTGAAGAAGACTCTGTTTTACTAGGGTTTTCTAAAACAGAAATTCTTTGAGACAAATTAATATTGTCTTTCTTTATTTGAGAAATTTCATTTTTCAAAATATTGATTTCTCTTTTTAAATCATTGATAGAAATGGGTTTTCCTTTGCTACTTGATTCTTGGAATCTAGATAAAACTTCACTTATTTGATATGGTGCCTCTATGATTAGAGGAGTTTCCTTTTTAGAATATTCTCTCATAAGAATATCTATCATTTTTCTCCTCATAGTTCCAGCTTTTATGGAATCTAAAGCCTTTAAGGCTTCATCTTGTTCTTCAGTGAGAACATTTAGTCCATTCATATCTACGATGGATTTCCAATAATTTACTTCATTACATTGGCAATCATTGTTGCCTGAAGATGATGATTCAGAAGAATCTTGGATTATATCTATATCTTCATTTGAAGATTCTATATCTGAACTAGAACTATAATCAGAGTTAATTAATAAGACTTTTTCTAATTGTGATCTTAATTGATCATCCTGAATTTCATTGAGGGCTTTTTTAGTCCAAAACTGGTTGGCATAATGACCTACCTTGCCACACTTGTGACACGTAATATCAAACTTTTTAGCTTTTCTTTTTCCCTTCTTTTGGAAGGTGGGTCTACTCTGACCAGTCCTATTCTTTTCATTAAAAGCTTTTCTTTTACTATTCTTTTTTCTAGAATTTTTGTAAAAGTTATTTGTTTTTTTATCAGAGAATTTTCTTCCTTGTATTCTCTGCCCCTTTTTACTATCCTTAGGCTCTTTGCCTAAGTCAAAAGCGAATTGCTCACAGAATTCACCTAATTGGTGTTTTTCTGTTAGCTTTTGTTTTTTCAATTGATTTTTTAGCTTTATATCATTGCATAAAGCCAAACCTTCTTTAAAACAGCAACTAATTATCTGACCATAGGTTAAGTCATCATAATTGACATTTATACCATCATTTTGGTCTCTTAAGGCTTGTCTTACCCTTTCTACAAAGAGATAAGGAAGACCATCAATAAATTTTGCCTTCCAGTGGATTGAATTAGGGTCTTTTAATTGAAAAACCCTGGACAGAAATGTATCCTTATACCATCTAAAATGAGTTAAAGATGGACATCTTAAATTCTGTAAAAGAGAAGATAATTTTTCTCCTATAGAAACATTGGTTCCTATAAAATGCTTAAGAATAGTAAGACAGTGTATAAACTGCATCTTCCTCAGTTGTACTTATAGTACCATTTTCTAATTTAATTTCTTCTTTATGGGATAATATATCCTTTTTCTCGGCATCAGTGAGATAATGATCCCACCAACCTCTTAACTGTCCAATAAAGCCAGTGGCTATGAATGTAGCAATGGAACTATCATTATTTCCATGTTGCTTACAAACAGTAGAGTACATAATCATTTTATGTACCATATCAATAATTTGCTTATCATTTAAGCCATCTATGTTCCATTCATAGATTTGTTTCCCAAAATATGAGTTCTGGTAAGACTCATTTTCCTCAAATAATAAATCCTGAGGAGAAGGTCTTTTGTAATAATATTTCTCTACTTGCTTTGAAGCATATATGGGATTTATTTCCTCATAATTCTTGGTATTATTAATATCCTGATTAGCAAACATTGTTGCTAATTTATCTATTTCCTCATCAGAATTTTCTGATGATTCTTTACCAGATAAAACATTTATTTTTAAATTTTTTAATTTTTCTTCTAAAATATCTAAAAACTCATTTTTACTATTTTTCATTTTAAAACCTTCAATTTTTATTGGAGGTTGAACTATAGGTTCTTCTTTAATAACCGGAACATAATGTTTTTGAGAATTTTTTAAAATAAGCTCCTGTTGAGAAATATGTTGCTCAAACAAGGTTTTTAATGAAGACAAATTTTCTTCTAAGGCTTTAAATTCATCTCCCAAAATTATTAAAAATAAATTAGTATAATTTTGGGCACTCATAATAGAATATAAATCTTTTAAAGCAATTTGTGATTTCTCAATAAAATGAGTAAAAGCATTTGCTTCTACATTTTTTCCTAAAACAATATCATAATTTTTTGGAGGAAAAATTGAATGAATTTTTTCTCCTTTTGAGTTTTCAAAAACTCTTTCTTTCAAAACATTTATTTCATAGTCTAAACGTTCATGAAAATATATTAAAAACCATTTAACAAAAGGCATATAAGTCTGATGAATGGTTAAATGCTCATAAAAATTTTCTTTTATAGCCTGAAGTTCAGGAAAAGAATAATATGAAAAATACCATTTTCTAAATTTAGAATATCTTTCTTGCATAAACTCATCATTGATGAGCTTTCTCAGATCACTTCCTGGACTAAAATCCATTAATTAATATGGAAGCTCATTTCTGAGGCAGTAGGAGATTTCCTACTTTGTGGTTCATAAACTCCATAAGGAATATTATTTTCACTAACTTTAATATTATCAACAACTTCAATAGAAGAAGAAGAAGGTCTAGGTATATCACTTGGTGTAGTGTAATATTCACTAACTGAATGCCAGAAGATAATGATCTAGGAATTCTAGTAATTCTATTAGAATTAATTCTAATTTCTATATCACCCTCTGTATTTTGGATGATTTGGTCTATATCCTTATTAAGGATAGGTTTGGGTTCTACTTCCTGCGGAAGAGCCCAAGTTTCTGGAAAGTTAATTTCTTCCCATCTTATCAACCTATTAGTTGCAACATTTGATGTCAACAAATTTGTCTGCACCAAAGTTGTTGTACCTGGAAAAGTTATACGCTTAGCTTTAGGGTTAAGCGTGTTCAAAACTTTGTAGTAAATTCTATAGCATATTGCTATAACTTCACTACCTTGCTTATAGTCATACCCATTCGTATGAATACTAAGCTGGATTGCTTCTGATATATTTTTATCAAATAATGATAATCTCAAATTTGGAGCAACATCAAAATATACAGGTCCATGACATAAACTTGTTTCAATTAGGGCAGCTAGGGATTGTTTAAAATTATTACATCTGCCATCTCGCACATAGGCCATAATACTTGAGTTTAGTCCCAGCAATGTCAAGGGCTTAAGGGCTATCTGAATTAGTCCAATATGAATGAAATTATAGTCCTTGAAGGCATCTAAGTCCTTTTTATTTAAAAGTCTAATAACCTGATTGTTATTAGATATTTGAACAGTTTGTTCTATCTGTTTAACAACAAATTTTGCTTTTAGATCAAACATTCCAATTTTATATATTTGATTTGAAGGAACTATAGGTAAAGTCCACTTATTAAGTTGGTCTAAATTATTAGGGAATTCAATTAATTCCTCATTTTTTATAGAATTATTTTGATGATTATGATCATCTTCTTCCATAGAAATATATATATAAGCTAAAAGAGTGTTGTGGATCAGCTAGTTCAAATTACTGAACTAATAGATGAATATAATAAACTTAACATCAAATAAAATAGATATCTGTTGATACTTCTAATTGTCATCTTTGTAAATGGAAAACCATTTAACTATCAACCCGAAGGGATAGAAGGGAAAATCCCTAAACCAAAGATGTAACTTTGTTATCCAACAAAAACTTTCAAGTCTAAATAAACGGTCTGCTTCAAACTCTCCCTCCTTGGAGAAAAATGGACCATAGACGAAAGCACTGGATAACATAATCAGTCTTTAAGCAAAAGACCCAAAAGAAGTATGAGCAATTTAAAACTCTTAGTGTAAATATAAGCTTCCCCCTTCAAGGCTACTGCTCCCAATATCAACTCCCTTGTTGAATCATCGGGGTCGACGGTTCACCTTAGAAGTTTTAATAGGGGATATTTGAGTATTCTTCAAATGAAGAAATAACTCACTCTTATACTTACATCCTCAAGTTTAAAATGTATATATATATATATATATATATATATATATATATATATATATATATATATATATATATATATATATATACTATGGGTCCTTTCACATAAGTAATTACTCCATTATATTGTAAGTTGTATCAATCAAATCTAGGTGATTTTACTTAGATTGTGTTTGCTTTTAACTAAAAACGACTTCATTATAACATCTCCTCTATGACTTTAGTAGGAAAAAGTAAATTAGAAGATACTACTCCAGTCTCGTATATATAATCAACAAAAAAAATTTAAAATTTACTGAAAACGTGATGAATCTGAAATATAAATAGGTAAAAACAAACGTCTCCATGAATGTCCATATAGCTAGTTCAAGTACAAGTTATGTAGTTTAAATTCGGGAAACTCACAATTTCAATCACTTAATTAATCGTTAAATTAGTAAATACTTAAATTGGTCTATGAGATCATGTGGGTGCGGCTATCTTAATTTGTCTCTCAGATTATTAAAGATAATGTCTAGAGTTAGAAAACACTCCATCTGTAATAGAATATAAGTAAAAACTGGTCAATAAAAGTTGATGTATTTAGTTTAAAATTTAGACCAAATATATCAACTTTTGTTGACCAGTTTTTGCTCATATTCTATAATGGAGGGAGTATTAATTTGTTCCGTATTACTCCCTCTGTTCCATTTTATAAGTTGTTTTAGCAATATCATTTTGTCCCAAATTAGTTGTTGCTTTACATTTTCAAGAAAGCATTTAATATTCTTTTCCACTTTTGCCCTTAATTATGACAACTTTTTACTTTTAATAAATGATTCACATTTACCTATGAATAGAGATAAAGGTTAAATGGTAAATTAAACATTTTTTATAAAATTTAGACTATAAATTATCTTTCTTAAGGGGTGTGTGCCAAAACTTTAAACTACATATAAAATGGGATGGAGGGAGTACTAATATTTACAAGAATTATAACAACATTAATTAATAATATCAGTAATTAATCCTGTCAAAAAATAACAGTAATTAATGTTTTGTAATTCTAGAGATTTTTTTTGAAATATAATCGACATATGGAGTAAGTTGATAAAATGAATATTTACTCACAAAACATGTACGATCAGGAATGTGTGCAGTCGGTTTGGGTGCATTCAATATATTCAGACAATTTGAACCATTAAATAAAGGGTAAAAACCTCCTCAGGTCCCTTAACTTATTTATTTGTAACAATTAGGTCCCTTATCTTTTTTTTTTATAACGCACAGTCCCTTAACTTTGAAAAACGTAACGCATAGGTCCCTTTTAACGTTTTTTTGTTAACACCGTTAAAAAAAAGCTTAAGTGGCTGATAGAGCTGAAATACCCAAAATACCCCTCTATTACTATTGATCATCTTCTACCTCATGATGTTTTGTCCAAAATACTGTTCATCTTCTCTTACAGAAAGGAAACAAAGCCAGATTTGCATCAGAATCGTTTCCTTCTGTTTATGTTCGTTTTCGATTTCGTTTCTATTTTTGTTTTCGTTTTCGGTTTCGTTTCTACTTTATGGCTGGGGAATGACAATAACAAGAATTTCTTACAGCTAAGTTGTCTCTGTGTCTCTCTACTTGTGAGTGTGTTTGGTTTTAAAAAGTTTTATTAGTTGATTTCCTTAATTCCTTACGTATTAATTTGTCTCCTGTAATTTTTCTTCTTATATAACTCAGGAGGAGACATGACGTTTAATAATTATTTAGTTTACTAATTATTCTTGTGTTGCAATTCTAATTGATCTAAGTGGGGAATGGCAACATGGCGAGGTTTTGGAAGGATACGTGGTTAGGTCGGGACTGCTTGGAGGACTTATTCCCGGACATCTATAATCTTTGCAGGACCAAGGAGGCTACGATAGATAAATTTGGCGAGTGGAGGAACGGTGGATGGAGGTGGAATTGGGAGTGGACCGATGGCATGCGGCAGAACTCTGCAGCCAGTGCAGCCTCTTGCGCAGAGCTAGAACAGTTGTTGCTACCGGTGGCACTATCCCAGCGATCGGATGGGTGGATCTGGGTACCGGACGGGCTGGAGGGCTTCACGGTCAAAAAGTGCTAAGATTGTTTGTTGAACTTTTTTGCAGGCGGAGATGTTTTGCAGCAGGCCGAACTTGTCGCAGCATGTAGGAAAATCTGGAAATGTGACGTTCCTTCCAAGATTCAGATATTCGCGTGGATAGTCATGCTACGAAGGATCGCCACTAGGGACGCACTACAGAGAAGAGGAATTCTACAATCCCATTTGGACCTAAGCTGTGTGCTATGCTTTCGGGAAGACGAGACGGTGGATCATCTGTTTGTGACATGTCGGGAGGCTAAGCGGTTATGGAGGTGTGTTTTCTCCTGGATGGGGTCCTCGGTCGGCGACACGGAAAGCATCGTTTCCCACTTTGTGGAATTCGGGAATTTGGTGAAGGGTAAAAGGCAAAAAGGGATCAAACACATAATATGGATGGCGGTCATTTGGAGCATATGGACGGCACGTAACAAGGTGATTTTTAACGGCGAGGATGCTTCCGTTCCAACAATACTGGCGGGTGCTAAGGATCTGGCTTGGAGTCGGTTCAAGGCAAGGAAGGGAAGGAATTGCAAGGTGACTTGGGCGGATTGGTACAATTGCCCTATGCGCTGTCTATCTTCGTTGTAATTCCAGAAAGACCAATGTATTGTTTATGTTTTAATTTTTCCAATTTATAGACGGGGGAGAACCAATGGGTTAGGTCCTTTTAGTCCCATTGTTGTACATTAGGTGCGAGGTACTCTTTTTCCCACCTGAGTCTTTTTCCCAAGGGGGTTTTGGCTCAGGGGGTTTTGAGGAGGCCCTCCCCCCTTTCATTGTAATGGCTGGGCACGCCTTGTGCTCCTTTTTTTCCAATGAAGTTATTGCTTATCTAAAAAAACTTTTCCCCCTTTCTCCCAGATGTCGCCGCGGTCAGGTCTGGTTCAAGCGGTTCAAGCGGCAATTCTAATTAATTTTTCGCCCTTTCCCCCAGGCGTTTAATAATTATTTAGTTAACTAATTATTCTTCTGCAATTTCTTTTTTACCAAATCTGCAGTTCCTATTTTAGTTTTTTCTCAAATCTGCATTTTTGTTTCACTCACCTAGTTCGTTTTTTCCCAAATCTGCAGAAACAATCGCTTCCCTTGGATAAATATAACGAAAACGCAACCATAACAGATCTGAAAATCCAGAAGTGAAAACGAAATGAAGCTTTTTTGACAAGATGAAGTGAAGCTCAAATGATGTCATAATCCAGAAGTGAAAACGATGCCATATTTGACAAGATGAAGTGAAGCTCAAGATGAAAAGAAAACAGATGAAAGGGAAATGAAATTCAGTGTAAATGAGAAGAAGAAAAGTTAAAAAGGGACCTGTACACAAGTAAGGGTTCATCCATGAAGATGATGAATAGTAATAGAGGGGTATCTTGAATAAAAAATTAAATTTTAATTAAAATTCTAGGTGCACCTGACACTTCATCACCATTTAGCCACGTCAACATCCACGTAAGTTCTATCAGCCACTTTAAGTTTTTTTTTAACGGTGTTAACAAAAAAAACGTTAAAAGGGACCTATGTGTTACGTTTTTTAAAGTTAAGGGACTTGTGCGTTATAAAAGAAAAATAAAGGATATAATCGTTACAAATAAATAAGTTAAGGGACCTGGTGAGGTATTTACCCTTAAATAAATCTAGTTTTAAACTGAACTTTTAAATATTTTATATATCAAAATTAATAAAAAAAAACATGAAGAGAGATATAGACACATATTTCCCGACTACACCGAATGTATCCAAACTCGAGTGCATAGTATTCAATTCCATGAAAATTATTGGAGACCGCCACACATACACTTGTCGTGTCACAACACTTTTACTGTCTAGAATGTTAAATTATTTTGTCCATAGTCGTTAAAGGTGTAACGTGGCAAGTGCCAGCACTGCAATCTATTAGTCATCTCAACACCAACTTACTATATAAGTGATTTGACATCTTAGTCATTAAAAATATGACGTGTTTAATCTCAGTGTGATAGTTCAAGTGATGTCTCTCCATACACACTGATCAGAGATCGAATTCCTGACCAAATAATTAAGGGGCCCAAACAACTTACCACTTGTGCCACACATATTTAGTAGTTGAATATCAATTTAATATAAGGGATATTTAATTAATATTAGGGATATTTAATTTTTATATATCGTAGACTTAAGAGAGTAAAATTTAGATGAGTAATGATGTTTAGATACCAAACACATTGGTCAATTGTCCTTACATTTATAGAACCCATATTTCGGATCCTAACATCATGATCTACAGCTCATCTACAAGACTACAACCACAAAACTTCATGCCCCAGTACACCTTGTGACACGTACCCATAACATACACCAACTCGAATAATTGTTACGTGGACACAAATATTTAGATATATTATTTGAGCACACATATAAAAAGACAATAAATGCATATAACAAAACACACGGTTATTATTTTATTATTATTTATTTATGCATTTATTGTTTTTTTTTTGCCCAAATAATGTGTCTAAATATTTGTGTTTTGTTCCACGAACTCCATAAATGCATGGTTTCCCTTAGGGGGCTACTACCCTGCACAGTGAAAAGTATCACAATCAAATGCTCCTCTTTTATCTAAGATGGTATCAGAGCAAACATGGTATCCACCGTGAAAGCCGATTCCGCTGCAGGTTCCTTTTATTATTTTAGTTCCATTTTTGCGTTCTTTCCTCCATATCCAATTTTTCCTATAGTTACAATTTTGGATCCGATTCCATTTTATTAGTCTATGAATAATTTTCTTTATCACTTTCTATATTTCCTTTAGATCTGATTCATCTCTCCATGTTCTTGATTCATTCTGTTGTTTTCTGATGATTGTTCAAGATCGGATTGCAATGTTCGTTCAAGATCAATTTCTGTTGATAATTGTGGATTTCGATTTGTGTTCTATCGTTCGTTTGTAACTCGATTTCCTAACTCGATTCTATTTTGCCTTGAATTGATGCATTTCACGTTCTTGCGATGTTTTTCCTTCGGTTCGATCTGATTTTGCATAAGTCGGTTTGAGATTTCGTTTTGTGATTTTCTCCCTTTGATCTTAGTTCTCTGCATTTGTTGTTCTCTCCATTTGCGTTTTGGTTTCGTTCGTCACTTCGATCGTTCCTCATTATTGTGCGATCTGAGTTCGCTTCTGCGATCTGTTTCCGTATCGCAATTCTGTTTTCTTTGTTCTTGCAATTCAGATTTGCAATTCTGCTGCAATCTTGCGATTCTATTTTGGTTTTGTTCAATTTGTTTTGCATATGCGTCGTTCCACCATTATCGTTTCACCATTGTTGAGATCTTCATCATCTTGGGATCTTCTTAACGCACTATTTCTGTGCGATTCTGTTTTGCGAATTAATTTCGCGTTCATCACTTCGATTTCACGATTTGCTTCTTTGCTTCGTGATTCGGTTTCTTTGATTTGTGATTCTTCTCCTCTGATTTCCAATCGTTGTTTTTTTTTTCTTCTCTGATCTTGATTAGAATCTTCACTTGAAATTTGGCTTTGGTGGTATCTTATACTTTTGCGGAAACATTAACATTCATGGTCAAGATTATGTTTCTGGCATTCATGTTTAGAATACCAATTCTCCTTCTCTTTGGAAGTTGCTACCCAATGGGACTTGATTCCTATATCACAGTTGTGCACACTCAGTGTTTGATGAATTGCCTCATTTGGAAATATTGCCACATTCCTTATGCAAAACATGCAGATAAGTGGTACCTCTTGGAAGTTCGATGTTGGCTATGTGAATACTTCTCTGCGGTCTATCTATGGTTATGCAATGTTGGTCCCGTAGCATACAACTTCTTCCTTCAGTATATGGATTCAAATGATAGCCTTCCAAGGTTTTGGTGCATGGTACGATGACTAGAATTTAATAACTCCGTTCCTTATTTGTCTTCAGGGTGGTATTACATGTTTTGGGAGTCTTCAATCTAGATGAAGCATAGTGTCAGCAGCAGATAATCATACGGGGCTAATTTTGTCAAGAGGAAATATTTCTTGTTTGGTAATATGATCATATTTCTTGTGGTTTTACTATGATATTCTATTGTGTATTGGAATTGAACATTTTGGGAAAGAGGTTGTCACGATAAGATGGGATATTATTGCCTGGTCTTCATATGGTTATTTGTGATGCTAGCCCCTATGCTTGTTGGTTAGTATATGCAGGTGCTCTATTTAGAGCAGATGGCTTCAAGTGGTCTTGATGGAGAAATTGGTGTTGTGGAGGATGTGGCTTGACATTTGAGGCATGAGTATTTGATTGGTTCTGTTTGAGATGTCCCTGGAATTTGCCTTCGTTCTTTTCAGCCATGCTTCCTTACTGGTTTGCTGCCATTTGCTTTTGCCTTTGCAGGGATGCTTCATATTTCAATTTGTTGCTAGGCTTGGTGCCTTCTCTAAATCATTCAATTTGTGAATTGCAATGGGAGCCAATCTTGAATTTTTGTTCCTGTTTGTGTTGCTTCCATGATATTTTAGCCTCAGTTTTTTAGCTTTCCATAAGGTTAAGCTTGTTGCCTTAATTGGCTTTGTTGTTTCTAGCTTCTGTTTGTGATGGTTAAGCATGATGCTTCTGTTATAAATGGTTAAGCATTAGATTGTTTGCTTCTGCCAAGTGGTTAAACTTTGAGGTATAGTTTCTGCTTGGTGGTTAAGCCTTTGGCCCTATGGCCTTGTTGGTGTCTGCTTCTGCCTTGTTGGTGGTTAAGCGTTTAATTGTTGCTTCCTCCGAGTGGTTATAGTCTTCAGTTGCGACTTCTACTTGATGGTTAAAGCATTTGCCTTATGGCTTTGATTTCTGCCGATGTATTTCCGGCATCTTTTATTGTAATTTTCTTTTGACTTGATGTATTTTCTTTTTTTGCTCATCCCAAGCTAGAAGTGTTGTAAACACCTTCTAGCTTGCGGGGGACTATTAGAGATATAGCTTTAGTATTAGAGATATAGCTTTAGTAATTAGTGAGTTAGTTAGTAGTTGCCTATATAAATAGGCTTGTTGTAATCTTTTCATTTTTAACTTCCTCATTTTGTATCATTTTACCTTTAACAATATAAGAGTCATTTAGAGTTTTCTTCTTTAATCTTCCATGGATACCATGTTTCTCAACATGGTATCAGAGCCAATCCAAGATCCGTTGGGCCACCCGCTATCGGGCCACTCGGGTCACGCTCCAGTTGTCTAGTCCTGGACGTGAGGGGGGTGTGTTAAGAGTCTCACATTGGATGTGATATGGCCTGAAAATGAGTTTATAAGTGGGAGGCATCCCTCACCTTACAAGCCGGTTTTGTGGGGTTGAGTTAGGCCCAATCCACATTCTAAGAAAAAACTAAAAAAGAAAAAACAAAGACTTCTTACAATAAGGTTGGTGTGATGGTATCTATAATCTATGCCTCTTTAATTACACGACATGAATTTAATCATGGTAAAATAAAACTATCATGCAGTAGTACTATACAGTAGTGAAGCTTGACAAATTACATAGAGAGACATTATATGTATGTTTAAATTGATTTTTAAAGACCATTTTCTATTTTACACAAAATAATTAAACAAACATGTTTTTTAAAAAATTTGAAAACTAAAAAAGGTTGTTGAAAACAGATGTCAAACGAGTCCTATATATCTAATTTTTAAATTTACCCAGGAGTTATGGGCCTTATATATATATATATATATATATATATATATATATATATATATATATATATATATATATATATATATATTATATGGTGAGGCCTAGGTTGTCCTTGGATAAAATATGGATAATTTGCCTTAACCACTTAAAAATTGACACATGGAGTATCACATAAATATATTTACATTATTTGTTTTATAGTTATTACTATATATTTATACTAGGAGAATGCCCGTGCGTTGCACGGGTTGCTATAATATTTTTAATTTAATTTTATTAAGTCTTGACTATAATATTTTTAACAAAAAACAACATTATATTAGTTCTTTTAAGGAGTAAAACTATTTTAATACACTACTCACCATTTCTTAATATAGTTATTAATTTAGAAAGATAAATTTTGAAAACGAAGCATTATATTTGAATATACACTCTATCACTATTTCTTAGTATATTGATTACTTTAGAAATAAAAAATAATTAGTAATGTTACAATATAAATATTAAAGTCATTAATTTTTTTAAAACCTATAGGAAGGCTTTTAGAGTCCTATATATAGTTAGTGATTAATAATAGTAATACAATGTAACACCCTCAAAATAATTAGGCGAATTATTTAGATGTTAACCCGATTGAATTAATTTAGTGCTTGATTAGTAAAATTATTGAGTGCTAAGGTAATTATTTGGTCGTCGCAGGATCGCTAAACCGATAGCAAGAAATAAGAGATTAAGGGAAATATGGTCATTTGACCATAATACCACTTAATTAAAAGGAAAGAAAAGAAAAGAATTAAAGAAAGAAAGAAAGAAAAGAAAGGAAACGCGAACAGAAGAGAAGGAAAGAAAGAAGAGAAAAGAAATTAAGAAGAGGAAAGAAGAGGAAGAAAGGAGAAGAGAAAGGAAGAAGAGGAAGTGAACCCACCCCTCCAAAATTCATTATCTTCATCATCTCCTGTCAGGGAGAGGTCTCGAAGATTGTAATGCAATTAGATAACTTGCTCAAAGAAGGAAACTTTACTCAAAATAGCTCAAAAGTAAAAGGAAAAAAAGTTCTTTCATTCATAATTCTTTTGATGATAATCCCTTCATTCAAGGCTACTAATATAGTGCTACTAGGTAAGAGAAATAGTACTAGTACAGCTGTAGTGATACCCTAAAAGGGTGACTCAGCCCTAATTTAGGAAATATCTAAAGAAGAAAAAGACAAAACAAAAATGGGAATATATCATCTAGATCCTTCCATCACTTGCCACCTCATTTGTAGACTACCTCATAGTCCCTATGCCATTTGGGCTTTTCTTTGTTTCTCTTGGTTCTTTCTTGAGGGATTTTGATCACACTATCAGCCTCACTTTCATTGTCTTGACCTATTGAGCCATCATTGATCATAACATTTCCATCCTCTTGGAGAGGCACCTTGTCCTCAAGGTGCAGATGAGGATAAAGCTTCTGTAACTCAGCTAATGGTTCCCAGGTAGTGTCCTCAGGGAACAATCCTTCCCATTGAATTAGCAATTCTGGTTCCTTAGAAGTGGTAGAAATACGTGAGGCCACAACTGCAGCAGGCTTGATGAGTGGAGAGTTGTTTCTGGCAGTGGGAGGCAAAGGCAGAGCTTGAGCATTGGGATCATTACAAGGCTTCAGCTGGGAAACATGGAGAATTCTGTGAATTTTGCTTGCAGCAGGCAGATCTACTTCAAACGCTACAGTGCCAACAGCCTTCAACAAGGAGAAGGGGCTATAATATCTCTTAGCAAGCTTGTGATTGTTCTGTACACCCAATGAACTCTGCCTGTAAGGCCTGAGTTTAATGAATACCAAGTCGCCTACCTTAAATGGATGATCAATGCGTTTCTTATCAGCAAAAGTTTTCATAGTAACCTGAGCTTTTAGTAGCTTGGACTTGAGTTTGCTAAGCATCATTTCTCTGGTAGTTAATTCAGAATCCACAGCTTCTAATTTAGATGCACCAGGAACATATTGAGTGAAAGAGGGGGGTGGTTTACCATATACAACTTCAAAAGGAGTAAGACCAGTAGTAGTGTGAATAGAGGAATTGTAATGCCATTCAGCTAGGTGTAGAAATTTCCCCCATTTAGATGGCTGTTCAAACACAAAACAGCGAAGATACTGCTCTAAAGTTTTATTGACAATTTCAGTCTGACCATCACTCTGAGGATGGTAGGCTGACGACATTCTCAGTTTTGTGCCACTTAAACGAAACAGCTCCTGCCAGAAATGACTGAGAAAGATGGGGTCTCGGTCAGAAATGATGCTCTTAGGCATTCCATGAAGTTTTGAAATCATCTCAGCAAATAAATTAGCAACCATTGTAGCAGTGAAGTGAGTGGGTAATTTACCAAAATGAGCAGCCTTAGAAAAACGATCAACCGCTACTAAGATAGTTGTATATTTTTGGAAAGAAGGGAGCCCTATAATAAAGTCCATAGAGACATCTTCCCAGACAGCCTCAGGTATAGGGATAGGGTGGAGTAAACCAAAGGGCAAGTGATTTGGATGTTTAGTTTGCTGACATACAGCACAAGATTTGACAAACAGCGTGACATCTTGTTTCATTCCTACCCAAAAGACATTTTCTTTCATCCTCCCATAAGTTTTGGCTATGCCACTATGACCACCAATTGGGGAGGCATGAAATTCTTCTAACAACATAGTTTTTAACACAGTACAGTCAGGTATAACCAGTCTCTGTTTAAATAAAAGCAAGTCATTATGAACCTGGTAATCAGAGTGAGCTGCAGGATCCTGTAAAACCTCCCTGATGAGTTGCTGGAGTTTGACGTCGTTGCGAGCTCGTTGCTTAACTTGCTCCAAAACCTCCAAATGGGGCACTGTAAGAGCACAGCAGGTTGCAGGTTGTTCATGGGCGCGAGAGAGAGCATCGGCCACTTTGTTGTGTGCACCCGGCTTATAAAGAATTTCATAAGTGTAACCAAGTAGCTTGGCTAAGTAGAATTGCTGTTCAGGAGTTTGCACCACTTGAGTCATCAACTCTCTAATACTTCTCTGATCTGTATAGATCAGAAACTTACGTCCTAGAAGATATGCTCGCCATTTCTTGACAGCACACACTATGGCACAGAGCTCACGCACGTAGGTAGAGGCATTTAGTAACCTTGGGCAAAATTTTTTGCTGAAGTAGGCCACTGGGTGGTCGTTCTGAATAAGCACAGCGCCCATGCCCACACCACTGGCATCTGTTTCCACAATAAAAGGAGCACTGAAATCAGGCAGAGCAAGCACTGGAGCTTGTGTCATGGCGATCTTCAACTGTTGAAACGCAGCATCAGCATCAGAATTCCATAAGAAAGCATCCTTCTTCAATAATTCTGTAAGTGGCTGAGCAATCATGGCATAATTTTTGACAAATTTTCTGTAGAGTCCCGTGAGCCCAAGAAAGCCACGCAGCATCTTGAGGGTTGTAGGTGTTGGCCACTTAAGCATTGCTTCTATCTTCTCCTTGTCTGGTCCTACACCAGTGGCAGATACCACATGCCCCAAATAGTTGATAGATGGCTGTGCAAACAGACACTTGGAATTCTTGAGGAAAAACTGATTAGTAAGCAAGCAGGAGAAAACAGTATCTAAGTGCAGCAAATGTTCCTCTAGTGACTTGCTATATACCAAAATGTCGTCAAAAAACACAATAACAAATTTTCTCAAATAAGGTTCAAAGATGAGATTCATAGTAGCTTGAAAGGATGAAGGAGCATTGCACAACCCAAAGGGCATCACCAAAAATTCATAATGACCTTGATGAGTCCTAAAGGCAGTTTTATAGACATCATCCGGGTTCATACGAATTTGGTGATAGCCTGACCTTAAGTCCAGTTTGGAAAAACAGGTTGTGCCATACAATTCATCTAGAAGCTCATCAATTGATGGAATAGGAAAACGATCTTTAATAGTAATAGCATTAAGTGCCCTATAATCAACACAAAAACGCCAATTACCATCTTTCTTTTTAACTAAAAGAACTGGAGAGGAGAAGGAACTTGAGCTGTTCTGAATTATTCCTTGTTTGTGCATGTCACGAATTTGCACTTCAATCTCCTGTTTTTGAAACTGAGGGTATCGGTATGGTCTAATGTTGACTGGGTTTGCATCTTTGGTGAGTGGGATGGAGTGGTTAATGACTCTGGAAGGGGGTAATGTTGTTGGTGCAGCAAATAGGGCATGGAATTTGTCAAGGAGGGCTTGTATTTCCGGGGAAACAGGGTCTGGTAGTGTATTTTGGCATGGGGTGGGAATGATATGGTAATAGGTATCAATGGCATCAGTATCTGCTAATCTTCTGAGCTGGTGTAATGAGGCAATCTCAGGACATGGGACAGTATCTGCAGCAAGTTGGATCAAGCTTCCATTGTGGACAAATTTAATGGTGAGGTTATTATAATCCATCATAACAGGTCCTAGAGACTTCAACCATTCTACTCCTAAGACCATCTCAGCTCCACTAATTGGTAAAACATACAAGTCAACTTGAAACACATGAGTTCCCAAGGTAATAGTCACATTTGGACACATATATGCACAAGCTAGTTCATCACCATTTCCTACAATAACTTGGAAAGCAGTAGCAGGTGTAAAGACCAGGCCCAGTTGTTTAGCTATCCTCTCTTGGATGAAGTTATGTGTGCTACCTGTGTCAATGAGGATAGTAATGGTGGTTTTTTTGATTCTGCCAGTAAGCCTTAGTGTCTGTGGAACTGTGTGACCCATAAGGGCATGAAAACTGATCTGAGGTGAGGTTGTTTGAGGGGGGTCGTTTTCAGTGGTAGAGGAAGTGGCATTTTCTGTAAGTAGCTGTTCTAGGGTTTCTGGTGTAGGTTCAGGGTCATCAGGGTCAGCAATTAAGAGGTGGAAATGTCTTTTACACCTGTGACCTGGTACAAAAGCTTCATCACAGTTGTAACACAAGCCTTTCTCACGACGAGCTTGCAACTCTGCATCGGTTAAACGTTTGAAGGGGGTGGATTTGGTGGTGGTAGTAGCTGGTGTAGTTGGTTTGGATGTCACTGTGGGTTTAAAAGCTTGGCGATTATAGTTCTGGGTATTGGTTGAAAGGGCATGGTGTTTAGGGACCGAGCTTTTATCATGAAACCTATCTTCATGCAGCTTTGCAAGGCTAATAGCATGAGTTAGGGAAATCGGCTGAAAAGCCTGTATTTCTCTACGAATTTCAGGTTTAAGGCCAGAGATAAAACAACTTAGCAGAAATTGGGGGCCCAATCCAGTAATACGATTAGCTAATGATTCAAACGCAGCTTGATATTCACTTACAGATCCAGTTTGACAAAGTTTAAACAACGCACCTTTTGGATCGTCATATTGTGATGGCGCAAAACGAAGCTCGACGGCGTGCACGAAGGTTGCCCAGGATTGAAGTTGGCCGTTCGCGTGCATCCACTGAAACCAGGTCAAAGCTTCTCCATCCATATAAAAGGAAGCCAAACAAAGACGTTGATGCTCCGGTGTCTGATGGAATTCGAAAAATTGGTTGATCTTGAAGATCCAACCTAAGGCGTCTGTTCCATCGAAGCGAGGGAGCTCAAGTTTGATCTGAGCTGTGCGATACTGTGGGTTAGGGTTTTCGAGTCCATTGGCGTTGAATCCTGGAGGTGGTAACCGAGTGCGAAGGTTTTGGAACTCGGTGGTCAAGGTTTGGGTGAGTAAGGAAAAATTGGTTTCAAGGCTTTGTTGGCTCTGGATGAGCTGTTGGAGGAGTGCCGTGAGGGCGTCAGGTGGAGGGTCTGTTGACATGGTGACGAAAGGGTAGCGAAGAGGATTTTTGGAGGAAAAATGGTAACGACGGTGTGAGAGGGAGTAGACACTGATGAAAGCACCAATGTCAGGGAGAGGTCTCGAAGATTGTAATGCAATTAGATAACTTGCTCAAAGAAGGAAACTTTACTCAAAATAGCTCAAAAGTAAAAGGAAAAAAAGTTCTTTCATTCATAATTCTTTTGATGATAATCCCTTCATTCAAGGGTACTAATATAGTGCTACTAGGTAAGAGAAATAGTACTAGTACAGCTGTAGTGATACCCTAAAAGGGTGACTCAGCCCTAATTTAGGAAATATCTAAAGAAGAAAAAGACAAAACAAAAATGGGAATATATCATCTAGATCCTTCCATCACTTGCCACCTCATTTGTAGACTACCTCATAGTCCCTATGCCATTTGGGCTTTTCTTTGTTTCTCTTGGTTCTTCCTTGAGGGATTTTGATCACACTATCAGCCTCACTTTCATTGTCTTGACCTATTGAGCCATCATTGATCATAACATCTCCTCTCCCTCATCATAACCCAAGAGCTTAGTAAGATTCCCCTCCATTTTCCCCCTATTTTATGGCCTACGAATTTTTAGGATTTTGATGGTAATTTGGTGAAATCTTGGATTGTGTGATGAAATTGAGGATTGAATCATGCTTAGGATCGAAGTCAAGGGCGATTGATCGTGTTTTGGAGCTCGAATCGAAGTTAAAAACGGTTTGGTGTTGATAGGGTTCGATTGGCGATATTGAAGTCTCGGTGATTTCGGCTCGGTGTCGTCTCTCGCTTCGAGGGTGAGTTTTACTCACGTTTAGGTTTAATCCGTTTTGAAATAAATTTTACGTGATTTGGTTTCGAAAGATTTTGAGTCGAAAACGTTATTTTGAAATATATCGCGTTTTGACGAAATTCGTATTGGTTGAGTTTTTGATTGAATTGCTTGATTGTTTGATGTTGATTGGATTGGAATATTGTCTGTTATGGTCTGTTTTCGAGTTAGGAATCGATCGGAGCGAGTTTCGGATTAATCGGAAAGCGAATTTTCATGAAAGTGGTCATTTTTCCAATGCTGTCAAATGCGCACGATCCGTGCGTCCCAGGGGCACGATCCGTGCGCCTGGTTCGTTTTCTGATTTTCAAAGTGTTTTACAGGGCGCATGATCCGTGCGTCCCAGGGGCACGATCCGTGCGCGTGGTTCTGTCAAAATTTTACAAAGTGCCCGAAATGATCCCGTTTTGATTTCAATCTTCATTTAATCATTTCCTAACCCTTTTTCAATGATAGTAGGCTTACAATGCCATGGTTTTGAATGTGTTTTCAAAGGTTCCTATTTATGGTTCTCAAAACTAAATGTCGTTTGAAAAACTGAGAAATAGAGCGCGTGAGTGAAAACGTGGAACATTGTTTTATGTAACTTAAATGATCAAATGATTGTCTGAAGTAATGAATCCTGAGTTGACATGATTGTAGATATATTTATATATCGAGTTGGGTGACGACCCGTTGTTCGACATACTAGGCGGGGCAGTCATGATCCCCCACCCTAGGCTCCGTGCCAACAGGAGAATGTACTATTGGTAAGGGGGTTCACCGGGATTAGCATTGGATTGCAGTCGGTGTTATGTTTATATGTTGTTGTACGTACACCGGGATTAGCACTGGATTGCAGTCGGTGTCGTACTGTGCGATACACCGGGATTAGCACTGGATTGCAGTCGGTGCCGCACTTTGTTTGTTCACGTTCACCGGGTTTAGCACTGGATTGCAGTCGGTGTCGTGTTAATTTAAAAAGGATTATTAATTGAACCGAGAGAGTTAGTAGGGGTCTCGGTAGAACCGAGAGAGTTAGTAGGGGTCTCGGTAGAACTCACTGAGATTGTATCTCACTGTTTAAATGTTGTTGTTTTACAGAGACACAGGGACAGCGGAAATCAAAGAGGCACGAGTAGGTTGAGCTCGGGCGTTGGCTGATGACTTAGTTTCATTTTGTTTAAGTTTATGTTGCCCTCTGTCGTCTGTGTAGTTTGACACTATGACATTAGTGTTATGTTTATTTTTCATTCCGCTTTCTTGTATGACACTGACTACCTTAGTTGCTGACAGTTTATGGTCTGAGAACCGTATGGTCTTGTTTGTGTATAAGACGGTTATGTTATGTTTCAGCAAAATTTTATAGTGGTATTCAGTGTCTGAGCAGGAAATATTATCTCTGATGTGTTAAGGATGTGCACTTGGGTATTGTTTTAAAAATAAAAATACCGGAGTGTTACATACAAATATATTAAACAAATATAGCATTTAGTTCTACTGACAAAATAATATAAATAAATATTTTGTTTTTATTTTGAAAGACACTTAAGGTTACTAAAAGTTGATTTAAAATAGCAGTAACCTAACTTTATTCCAATAAAAAGACAAATATACTTGAGTTGAAACTTGTTTCTCGTGAGAGAAGCTATGAAAATGAAAATCATCTGATATTTATTAATTATTGATTCATTTAAATGAAAAAAATGGTTAAAGATCGTTATATATAATTTACAAATTGTCTTATAACTTTTATTATGACAGTCTTTTTGTTTTAATGATGCTTAGATAAAAGAAGATAATTGTCACTATGTAAGGCTTTAATATACCTATAATCCCTAATATGTAACTACTCATATCAAAAGCATTATTAATTAAGAAATTAAAATAGTAAAAGAATAAGGACATGAGATAAATATTAAAATAAAAGAATTTACTTGAAAATATTACATTATGTAAACTGAAGGTAGTCAAACAATTTAATATTAAAAATCTATCTTTTCCCTTTAATTAATTATTATTCATTTTTCTTTCCTTTTTTGCACTTCTAGAATAGGTTACCATATTAATATATTGAAAAAACAGTCATTTCATGACTATTATAAATGTAGGACCAAACTATATAAAGACATGTTCATGGTGGCTTTTCATTTTATTATTTTTTTGTTACAACCTTTCATTCCATCTATATATATATATATATATATATATATATATATATATATATATATATATATTTATATTTGGATCACGTGAATAAATCCATCAAACATACATTTGAAACTACCGCAAACAACTTAGAAAATTCAACGAATTTGATCACTTACAATTAATTAAGTCTATGTGAGAAGTGTTGGATAAAGAACAATATACAATAATCAAAACATATAGAAGAGTAACTATCCCAATTTATAAAGAAAATGAATTAGTTAAGTGAAACATATTTAGAAACCAACAAAACATAACTCATTAAGGTAAGAACACCAACTCTATATAAAATGGGATAAACTAAATATATAGAGTGAAAAGACATAAAATATCCTATTTATTCTCTTTTGCAATAGCCAAGACATATCCATGAGAAACCTATGCACCACAATAACCAAGTTCGGCACTCTTATGGGACAAATTCGGCACGTACTCAACTTTGATCTTTTTCTTACTTCTCGAGATTCACACCGTTGTCTTGAGTACTCATGAGCTGTCCCTCTTAAGAGTGAAAAGATAGGGTATGTGAGTGAGTGGCTAGGGTTTATATAGTAAGTAGGAATGTGGCTTTTAAAGTCTTATGATTAATAGTAGTAATATATTAGTATTAATCATTATTATGAACAAAGAGAAAATGAAAAAATTGAAAGGCCACATTTACTTTTGATATTCCACAACTTTTTTTGACCAATGATATTCCATAGCTGATAATGTTATTTACATTTTATTTTATTAACTCATCTTATTATTTTCCAATTTTTGTTTTGAACGTATGAGTTGGCTATTCAACTTTTTGTGTTAACAGTTAATTATATAATAATTTTATAATCAATAATATGTATATATATATATATATATATATATATATATATATATATATATAAATAAACAAAGGTTATTGTTAGATTTTTATTTTATTTTTACCAAATTGTTAGTTTTTTATTAAACATACATTTTTTAACTATTCGGACAATTGAAATTAGTTATATATTTGAACTAATATTTTAAGTTTCCAACGGAATTTGATTTCAATTTTTTAATTTTTTTTTGACAAAGAACAACTTATTAATTTTATAAATATAATTTAAGAGAATTTAGATTTAGATGGTTAAAGATATTTTTTTAAAAAACTGGTATAAAATAGTAGTAAGGTCATACTTTCTTGCTACACCAAGGAGTATATCAAAATATTTTTTATCACCTTTAAACTGAAATGTTTTGTTAGAAATCGAATAATATATGAGCTAATCTTTTAGTGTCTTGGATTATTAAATTTACACAAATTTTTATATCCAATAAAAATCCTTGGTAATTTCATTCATTTCTATCTTTTTAATTACTATTTAATAAGTTAGTGGTCATTATGTGCTTTCATTAAAATAATAATGTCTTAATATATTAATGGTATGTAAGAAAACATAAGGTGGCTGTTATAATTATTGTTATAATGCATTCCAAAAGATAAAATTAAATAATTCTCAATTTTTTAGCCCTAAAGCGAGTATGAATATGCAATGATATAGTGGTAATTAATTATTAAAAAAGAGTTAAAGTCTATTTATATGACTTTGAACTATATGGTAAGATGGAAAGATTTCAAATGTTAAAGTAAGTAATTTGGTTTGATAAAAAAAAAGTAAGTAATTGAGTCAAAAAATATATTAAAATAAGTAATGGTCATTTATTTCCAACAATAATTTAATTTAAAATTAGAAAGTGACCATTGAAGTTCTCACTAAAAAGGAGAAATATAAATAAAATTTTAATGCACCAGCATTATATTTTTTTAATAAGTAGAATTATTTTTATATAAACTATGTCACTATTTTTTAGCATATCTATTATTTTAGAAATTAAAATAATAATTAGTAGTATAACAATATAAATATTATATTTGGAGGTTATCAAACAATTTTTAAAAAATATCATTTTAAACTAAAACCACTATTTTAGTTATTCTTTTAATTAGTACAACAATTTTAATATACATATATATTAAACAAATATAGCATTTAGTTCTACTGACAAAATAATATAAATAAATATTTTGTTTTTATTTTGAAAGACACTTAAGGTTACTAAAAGTTGATTTAAAATAGCAGTAACCTAATTTTATTCCAATAAAAAGACAAATATACTTGAGTTGAAACTTGTTTCTCGTGAGAGAAGCTACGAAAATGAAAATCATCTGATATTTATTAATTATTGATTCATTTAAATGAAAAAAAGGGTTAAAGATCGTTATATATAATTTACAAATTGTCTTATAACTTTTATTATGACAGTCTTTATTTTAATGATGCTTAGATAAAAGAAGATAATTGTCACTATGTAAGGCTTTAATATACCTATAATCCCTAATATGTAACTACTCATATCAAAAGCATTATTAAGAAATTAAAATAGTAAAAGAATAAGGACATGAGATAAATATTAAAATAAAAGAATTTACTTGAAAATATTACATTATGTAAAATGAAGGTAGTCAAACAATTTAATATTAAAAATCTATGTTTTCCCTTAATTAATTATTATTCATTCATTTTTCTTTCATTTTTTGCACTTCTAGAATAGGTTACCATATTAATATATTGAAAAAACAGTCATTTCATGACTATTATAAATGTAGGACCAAACTATATAAAGACATGTTCATGGTGGCTTTTCATTTTATTATTTTTTTGTTACAACCTTTCATTCCATCTATATATATATATATATATATATATATATATATATATATATATATTTGGATCACGTGAATAAATCCATCAAACATACATTTGAAACTACCGCAAACAACTTAGAAAATTCAACGAATTTGATCACTTACAATTAATTAATCTATGTGAGATGTGTTGGATAAAGAACAATATACAATAATCAAAACATATAGAAGAGTAACTATCCCAATCTATAAAGAAAATGAATTAGTTAAGTGAAACATATTTAGAAACCAACAAAACATAACTCATTAAGGTAAGAACACCAACTCTATATAAAATGGGATAAACTAAATATATAAAGTGAAAAGACATAAAATATCCTATTTATTCTCTTTTGTAATAGCCAAGACAAATCCATGAGAAACCTATGCACCACAATAACCAAGTTCGGCACTCTTAAGGGACAAATTCGACACGTACTCAACTTTGATCTTTTTCTTACTTCTCGAGATTCACACCGTTGTCTTGAGTACTCATGAGCTGTCCCTCTTAAGAGTGAAAAGATAGGGTATGTGAGTGAGTGGCTAGGGTTTATATAGTAAGTAGGAATGTGGCTTTCAAAGTCTTATGATCACTACAAAAAACGGAACGGATTGCGGGGGTTTTTAAGTCGTTTAGCGGGGGTTTTAAACCCCCGCAACATATTCTGCGGGGGTTTTAAAAAACGCCGGAGAATCAAGTGCCGCAATCTGTTTGCGGGGGTTTTAAGGAAACGCTGGTATCGGTACTGTTAGCGGGGGTTTTACTGCGGGGGTTTTTAACCCCCACAATTAGTGGAGGTTTTTTTGAGGGGGTTATAAACCTCCCTAACCCGAGTGATTTGTAGGAGGTTTTTTTTTAGATAAGCTGTAGGAGTTTTATTTTTGTGTAGATTTTTGATTGCCATATAGTTTATAGGACTTTTTTGTGGGGGTTACAACCTCCTATTAGAGACAATATTTCTTTTGCAATTTGAGAATTTCTTTCCTTATCTCATTACAATATTTTTATCGCTAATGACTATACATACATCTTACATAACACTTCCTAAACTGAATCAAAAAACTGAAAATTTCATTAAAAATATAATTGTGATAATATAAATGTAATGTCAAATATCTAAAATATTTGATATCATACAACTCAAAAACATAATAAAAAGAAACACATTGTAGCTCAAATATCTATCGTCAGACAGCTCAAAATGATAATAGCATCAAAGAAATCCTATACTAAAGGATCCTAAAACTATTAAGTGTTGCTAGCACCGAATGATCCACTTGCATCCATCGGAGAATGAGGCTCACTTGCATGATCACTTGCCTGAAATAACAAAAGAAAAGCTTTAATTATATTTACATGTGTGTGATAACTAAATAAAGGCATTCTGCCAGATATCAAAGATAAAGCATATATATTTACATGTGCAACAAGCTTTAATTATTTTAACTCAAGTAGCTAGCTAGATATTTATTCAAGAGGACCTCCTTGTATATAAGTGTATTGTTCAATTCAGAAGGTACATAACATCATTGATTCTGTTACTGAAAAGGTACACATCAAACAGAATAATAAAGAATAGTAACATCATTGATTCTGTTACTGAGATGATATGTAAAGAATAATGAGCGTTTGAGTTAAGAATGTTACTGATCAGCTGGAAACATGTTAATACATTCATGTATAAAGAGTTTATAATTTATAAATAAATGTAGACACAAGGAGCATGATCTTATGAGAATAGTAACCTCAACTTTCAACTCACCCTTTCTCTTAATATTATACAACCCTAGATCGGTTATGGGATCAAATGAGGGTTTTGGTCAAGGCTAGTAAGAAAAGAAAGTAACATAAACAGGCCTCAACAGCCAAAATCCAAATACCTGATCCAGATTCTGCTCAGGCTCTGAAGGACTACTGGATTTTGGTATTGCCTTCACCAAGCAGGAGTAATAAACCTTGTTGATCTTTTTCTTACTGTCTTTGATAGGTTCTTCCACCTCATCGATATAGGCAACTCGAAGTGAAGGATATCTGCCAAATGAAACCAGAGACAAGCCAATTATAATAAGCACAACAATAGAACAATTTACAATTTCAAAAAATAATGTACAGTTAACAAGGCTAAAACTACTCAGTCGAATGCTTACCTTGTCATAAGCCTTAATGTGTCCTGTGCGCGAGGAGAACCAGATCGCTTGTCAATGCCATATTGTTGGCATGATACAACATATGTGAATTTCATATCAGCTACTGCTTGGCACTGTGTCCACAATGATCTTTCCCCCCGCGAATTGTCATCTAAGTTTTCCATGGCTTTGTAGCCTTCCATCAAATCTGTCCATTTGTACAGTTGAGCCAAACCACCCAAAAAATAAATAAATAACCCCCAAGCTGTATGTTTCATTAACTAGCAAATTGACAAGTAAAGGTACATGCAACTAAAAAAATTCTCTCAAATCATTCCCAAGAGATGAAAGATTCACCTTCGTCCTTGGCCATATCAAGAAAAGCCTGAAGCTCCAAAGCTTTTCTATAATACATCATACCCCTTACTGAATAAATGGTTAATATTGCAAAAATTAGTTACATTATAAACTGAGGTAACATAACTCTATACAAAGTAAAAAAAAAATACAAAAGCAATTGAGTTTGCATGAGTATGAGCACACACTTGTCTGTGTGTGTGTGTGTGAGAGAGAGAGAGAGAGAGAGATCAGTTCTTGTCAAGGTTTGCCCTCTATATGATGCCCAAAGACGAAGCTCTTCTTCTAATTCATCGTATTCATTCCCTTTAAGTTCCTCCTCACTTGAGCACTTCACTCGCTGAAGAAAGTTGTTCCACTCATCTGTGCATCAGTAACCAAAATGGTAAAAAATGCATTAGATTTCTCAATCTCATGTAGTTTCGCATTTATGCAGTAGAGATTTGGGGGTAATGGTGAACCTGGATATATCTTCTGCAAGTAAAACAGTATTGAAACACCATCTTCATTTGGTGAATCTAAATCATGTAACGAGAAGAGAACCTCTTCTGTGTAGTATGGTGTTAAAACCCTATAACCAAAATTCACATAACTGAAATTAACAAAAATGTAAATGAACTGTACTTGGGGGAAATAGTTAATAACTCTCAATACATCTACCCATTTAGCTAATAATTTTCACGGCTCACAATCTCAAGCTAAAGTACTACCAACTAAAACTTTTGGTCACAATTTTTCACAGAATTAGCTTAAATAGTTTTGATGGCTAATAGTTAACAACTCTAATTGCATCTACCCATTAAGTTAATAATTTTGATGGCTTACAATCTCAAGCTAAAGTACTATCAAATAAATTTTGCAGTTTTTAGTCAGGCACAGTTTAATGAATAACTGTAAAATAAATAATATAAATATATTTATGTAATAAATATTAGTGGAATCCATGTATCAGTTTTTAAGTGGTTAGGGTAAATTGCCCACCTTTCTCTAAAGACAACCAAGAATTTACCATATATTACTCAAGTACATTTATTTTTATTGACTTTATACGAAAATAATTTTTTTATTAAACACCTATAGCTATAGTAATAATCATGTTCTCATAATGAATTCATTTAAGAATAATTTTTAGAATAACAACATTAAATATGAGTAGATTAGATGATAAGTTTTTATAGAGGAAATTTTAGGATGAGAGTAAGGTGCATCGATCAAAGAAAGATAATATTATTGATCTCTAAGACCACTTTAAAGGTATTCAAGTTTTTCTTGTCTCAAGAGGACTGCTACGGAATTCCAAGTAGATAGCTTAGACGTGGAGTTTGTAACATCCTCAAAATAATTAATAGAATTATTTGGGTGTTAACCCAATTAAATTAATTTAGTACTTGACTGGTAAATTTATGGAGTGCTATAATTATTTATTGGTTGTCATGGGATCGTTAACCGGATAATACGGGTCAAGAAGTTTTGGAATCGAAATAAGAGATTTAGATCAATATGGTAATTTGACCACGTTACCACTTATATATTAAATAAATATATATGTATGCGTGTATGTGTGGGTAAGTGAGTGAAGAGAAGAAAAAGAATTAATTAAAGAAAGAAAGAAAAGAAAGAAAGAAGAGGCGAGAGACAGTGAAGAGAAAAGAGAGAAAGAAGAGAAAAAGAAAGAAGGGGTGTGGAAGAAGAAGAGGAAAAAGGGGATGCTTCGGTTCATCAAAACGACTCCCTTTCAACACGAAAAACGTTCAGCGTTACTTCCTCTTCATTTTGACACCAAAATCATCATCATCCATTCACTATCCTCAAATCCACCATTTTCGAAATTGTGAGGAAAATGAGAGATGTTGGGTTTCTTGTTTCACCTCTTGTCTTGGAAGCCTAGGAAAATACCATAGAGAGGTTGGATTGTCATCTAAGAGTGAAGAATTCAAGCTTGAGTGAGTTAGGGTTTGTAAAATCCAATTTGGGGGTTTTTGTGAATAGTAGCTTTTGGAGGTTAGGGATGATGAATAGTGGTCATGGAGGATTTCGAGCAATTCGGTATTTTGGTCAAAAAGAGGTCTCCTGATCGAGTGGAAAGCTTTAGGAGCGGATTCGGATGTCGCCGGAACGTGGAGTTGATTCGGGGAGCGTTCGTGTGGTTATGTCAGAAAAGCGTTCTCGCGGAAAGTCTCGGTGCTTCGTGATTTTCATCACGATAGGTGAGTTTTACTCACGTTTAGGATTTATGTTTTGAATTGATTGATTGAAACGAATTTTATGTTAATTGATTCGACTGTTTATTTGATGTGATTGTTTCGACTTGAATTGCGTGTAAAATATCGTTTTGGTCGAAAAACCGTTAGATCGATGATTAACGGATTTTGAGGAAATTGATGTCTGAATGTTATGGATTGATATGTTGGATTGGTTGATGAATATTATTGGATTTGTTCGTACTGTTTTTGTGTTGGGACTGAACTGGAACAGGTACCGGAAGTGATCGGAATTGATCGGAACAAAGAAAATCTTAAAACGGAATGAAAACGGAATGCTGTCAAATGCGCACGATCCGTGCGTCCCTGGCGCACGAACCGTGCGTCCCATTCGGTTTCCATTCCTCAAAAATGCGTTACAGGGCGCACGACCCGTGTGTATGGGAGCACGGACCGTGCGCTTTGTTCTGATTCTGTTTTCCAAAATAGCCCGAAATGATCCCGATCGATTCCAATCCTCTTCTAATCCTTTCCTAACCCTTCTATAATGATATTAGACTTATAATGCCATGATTTTGGGTATGTTTCAAAAAGGTTTTATAAAATACTTTTAAAGTTGAAATTGTTTCGAAAAGCCGAACAATAGTACACGTGTGCGGATATGTTTTATTAATAATAAAGCGGACTACGAGTCCTACGTGGTATGATATAACTGACGCGTGATGGTGATTATTTATTCGTCTAAACCGGTCTACGATTCACGATATATATATTATATCGACTATAGGAAACGGCCCAATGCGGGTATTATGTTCAGTTATCGGTCTAATGTAAATGAACTAAATGTTCATGTGTCTGTAGATATTTTTATTATATCGAGTTGGGTGACGACCCATGTTGACATACTAGGAGGGGCAGTCATGATCCCCTACCCTAGGCTCTGAGGCCAATAGTGAAACTATTATTGGTAAGGGGTTCACCGGGATTAGTCTTGGGGCAGTCGGTGGTGTGTCAAAGAGTATTGAGTAACGTTCGCCGGGATTAGTCTTGGGGCAGTCAGTGGTACGTTACTGTTGTTTTGTAGTGTGGTTCGCCGAGATTAGTCTTGGGGCAGTCGGTGACGCACTGAGTTATAGCAGATTCGCCGGGATTAGTCTTGGGGCAGTCGGTGGAATGCTATGAGTAAAATAATGCGGTTCATCGGGAGTTAGCGTTCGCGCAGTCGATGCCGTGTTGAGTTAACAATGTTTTAAAACTGGACCGAGAGCGCTAGTAGGGGTCTCGGTAGAACTCACTGAGATTGTATCTCACTGTTTATATGTTGTTGTTTTACAGAGAAGCAGGGAAAGTGGAAATTGAGGAGACACGAGTAGGTGGCACTCAGACGGTGGCTGAAGACTTAGCTTTATGCTTAAGTTTATGTTTTCCCTTGTTATCTATGTATCACAACATTATGTTTTTAGTGTTATATCTTTCTTCCACTTTCTTGTATGATACTGAACACTATAGCTGCTGATGGTTTATGGTCTGAGAACCGTATCGTCTTGTTTGTAAATAAGACTGTTGGTTTATATTCAGCGAAAATTTATAGTGGTATTCAGTGTCTGAGCAGGAAATATTATCTCTGATGTTTTAGGAATTGTGCACTTGGGTATTTTTACTCGATAAAAATACCGGGGTGTTACAGTTGGTATCAGAGCAGTTCGACCTAGTCGGACTTAGTTTAGGGTTGAGTCGATTCCTTGTTAGTCCTCTTTGTAATTACACTTGTGATGCTAAGAGACATTGAGCCTGATCAACTTAATACTTAGTGCGTCATAAGCGAAATTATGACAGGATGATCAAGACGCAGTCCTCAACCAAAACCGGAATCTCCAACCGGTGCATCCTCAGGAAAGGTGGCATGACGGTGGAAGAATACACTGCTAAGTTCGAGAAGTTGTCTCAGTTTTACCGAATGGTAAGGTATGTTCCGAACGAGGAATGGAAGATGCAGAAGTATAAGAGGGGCCTTCGTGCTTTTATGACTTATGGTCTCAATTCTTATACTATTACCAATTTTGTTGCCTTAGTGCAACCAGTCTATGTCGCCGAGAATGATCTCATAAGGAGTGTGGGAAAGGAAAGAAGGTAGTTGAGTTGTCAACTCCGAATGTAAAGTCCAAAGATAATTTCATCAAAGGAAAAATAGGTGCAATTCTTCGATTCTTCAAAAGTCAGAAGATGTTCTAACCGTGGAAAGCGTCACAGTAGTGGACGTAAGCAAAAATCTAATCAATGCTATTATTATAATGAAGAGGGTCACTATGGTAAAAAGTGCCCTGCAAGGAAGGGTTCCAAGGAGTCACGAGCAGCTCGAAGGCAATGACAAGTCAACACTCTGAATGCTTAGACAGTTACGAATGCTGACGGTATACTTAGAAGGATGGGAGTCCTATTCAATAACTCGATCAGTATATTATATGATTCGGGTGCAACCTATTGCTGTATATCCCGATCGCGTGTGACTCGGTTGGGATTAGCCTTATCATCGCTATCCGAGCCGATAACTATTTTAACTGCTGCTAAGAGTCGTGTCCAGACCTAATCTTTGTATAGAATTGTCTACTTGTCATAGGAGGCAGAAATTTCGTTGTAGAATTTATTGTTTGCCTATGAGAAGTGTGGACACCATTTTGGGTATGAATTGGATGACTGCAAATCATGTTGCAATCGACTGTGTTAATCAACTATCAGCTTCGCTTCAGAATCAGTTGAATTGTCTAGGACAAATTCTGAAGCGGTTACCTAGTTCACCTTAGACGGTCAATCTTCATTCCAAGGTGCGGAAGCACATGTTAGTATGTTATCTGCATCCACTGAAACTAGTTTAGATTTGGCGAACATTCAGGTTGTGAATGACTTTCTGGATGTTTTCACGATGAAGTTTCTTCTGAACCTCCAGAGTGAGAGGTAGAGTTTACTGTAGAATTGGTTCCTGGCACGGGATCAATATCTATTGTTTCTTATTGAATGTTTCTTTAGAATTAAAGGAAATGGAGTCTCAACTTGAAGAGTCGATGTTAAAGAAATTCATTCGACCGAGTGCTTCTCTAAGGAGTGCTCTGGTGTGATTAGTCAAAAGGAAAGATAGTAGCATGAGATTGTACATCGGTTATCGACAACTTAACAAACTGACGATCAAGAATAAATATCCCTTACCAAGGATAGACGATTTGCTAGACCAACTTCGAGCTGCTGTGGTGTTTTCAAAAATTGATCTGAGATCAGGCCATCATCAAATAAAAGTGAGAGCCTTAGATATTCCGAAGACTGCTTTCCGGACGAGGTATGGACATTACGAGTTCGTAGTGATGCCCTTCAGTTTGACTAATGCTCCAGCGGTATTCATGGATTACATGAACCGAGTTTTCCACACTTACCTGGATCAGTTTGCAGTAGCATTCATTGATGATATCTTGGTGTACTCTAAGACCATTGAGGAGCATGTCTAACATCTCCGCATTGTTCTGAACGTACTCCGAGAAAAGAAATTGTATGCCAAGTCGTCGAAGTGTGACTTCAGGATGCCGGAAGTGAAGTTTATGGGACACGTGATTTCCCAATCGGGAGTTGCGGTGGATCCCAGTAAGGTAGAAACGGTGTTGAATTGGGAACGACCAACATCAGTCACTGAAATAAGAAGTTTCTTGGGTCTAGCTGGTTACTACAGGAGGTTTATTCAAGGGTTCTCACAATTAGTTCTTCCACTTACTCGGTTAACTCGAAAGGGTCAACCGTTTACGTGGGATGTCGATTGTGAAGAATGTTCTCAACAGTTAAAGATTCAGTTGACTTCTGATCCAATCCCGATTCTTCCGGATTCGTCTATGGAATTCCAAATTTACAGCGATGCTTCTGGGAAGGATTAAGGATGTGTTCTCATGCAGAATCAACAAGTGGTAGCTTGTGCATCCAGGCAATTGAAGACTCGTGAAGGGAATTATCCGACTCATAATTTGGGAGTTGGCAGCTATTGTGTACGCACTGAAGATTTGGAGACATTACCTAAGTGGGTCTCGTTTCGAAGTCTTTAGTGATCACAAAAGTTTAAAGTATCTGTTTGATCAGAAAGAACTGAATAGCAGACGGAGAAGTGTGTTGAATTCCTGAAGGATTACAAATTCGTGTTGAAGTAGCATTCAAGAGAGGCCAATGTTGTAACGGATGCGCTGAGTAGGGAATCCATTCACATGGCAGAGTTAATGACGCAAGAAATGGAATTATTAGAGTCTTTTAGATCTAAGCTGGGGTACATCCATAAGTTTTCACTTGGGTGGCGAGCTATTAGTTCTTAACCTCTCCTTGGTGAAGGTTAACAATGAGATTGTCTTACGAGATTCCGTTTGAAGAGTCGAACATGAATACGAATATGAAAGCGAGGTGACTGTTGACTGTTTTTCACATTGCGAATGACCACCAAAGGGTTAATTGATGGATCTGCTTGCAAGTGACTGAAATTTCTGAAATGAAGCTTGGCGTGCGGTACGGTAGTTTTGAAAAATCATTTTTTTGAAAACCCGCATGCTAAAGTTAATTTTGGGAACGAATCAAGAGGCTAATAAAAATTTGATTGAGGAAAATTCCTAGGAGAATTACTTAGGTTGAGGGGAAACCCTCGACGCTATTGACTAATTCAGAAAGGAATCAGGTGCGTCGTTGGTAAATACGTCGTGAGGAAGTTGCAATAGAGGGAAAGGAGCTCTGAGTTCTGTTTGATAGTTGTTTTGAGAACAACTGAGGTGATTTTCGTTACGTTCAAATTTATTTGTTGTCCCCACGGTTTATCTCTACGTTTAAGGTCAAATTTTTAGTAAAACCCTCATTTCATCTTTTTGAAAAGTCTTATCTCGAAATCATGGGGACGAGTCAAGAAGTTTCACGGGTGATTTTTCCGTCACATTGACAATGTGTACGAGAACTGTTATATAATTTTTAGAAAAATTGTTGAGAACGTGTTTACACCCTTCGAGAAAATCATGTTTGTACTTATCTCTACCGTGGAGTACCAATTTGTGGATCTCATTTTCAACCTGTATGTCTATCAAGTGTCTTGTATTAAACCCTTTGATTTAGATTAATCAAAGTTGGGGAGTAAACGAGGATAATTGGAATGAAGCTTCGGAAGTGTTTTCAAATGCGGTGCCGAGCCTATGTAGGCGAATGATGAGTTTCTCGTGTAGATTTGTAACCAGAGAGTTCGTATCAAGGTAGTAGTGGATCATACGTAAAGATTGACGTCCCAACTTGGGAAGATTTTCTACACTCATTTCGTTAGTTCGAGATTGTTTTCCAGCAAATTAGACCTTTCTGAGGATGTCGATTGCTCGGTTGGTCAAATGAAAGACTTAACGAAAATTTGAGGACAAAATTTTTTCAAGTTGGGGAGAATGTAACATCCTCAAAATAATTAGTAGAATTATTTGGGTGTTAACCCAATTAAATTAATTTAGTACTTGACTGGTAAATTTATGGAGTGCTAAAATTATTTATTGGTTGTCATCGGATCGTTAACCGGATAATACGGGTCAAGAAAGTTTTGGAATCGAAATAAAAGATTTAGATCAATATGGTAATTTGACCACGTTACCACTTATATATTAAATAAATATATATGTATGCGTGTATGTGTGTGTAAGTGAGTGAAGAGAAGAAAAAGAATTAATTAAAGAAAGAAAGAAAAGAAAGAAAGAAGAGGCGAGAGACAGTGAAGAGAAAAGAGAGGAAGAAGAGAAAAAGAAAGAAGGGGTGTGGAAGAAGAAGAGGAAAAAGGGGATGCTTCGGTTCATCAAAACGACTTCCTTCCAACACGAAAAACGTTCAGCGTTGCTTCCTCTTCATTTTGACACCAAAATCATCATCATCCATTCACTATCCTCAAATCCACCATTTTCGAAATTGTGAAGAAAATGAGAGATGTGGGGTTTCTTGTTTCACCTCTTGTCTTGGAAGCCTAGGAAAATACCGTAGAGAGGTTGGATTGTCATCTAAGAGTGAAGAATTCAAGCTTGAGTGAGTTAGGGTTTGTAAAATCCAATTTGGGGGTTTTTGTGAATAGTAGCTTTTGGAGGTTAGGGATGATGAATAGTGGTCATGGAGGATTTCGAGCAATTCGGTATTTTGGTCAAAAAGAGGTCTCGTGATCGAGTGGAAAGCTTTAGGAGCGGATTCGGATGTCGCCGGAACGTGGAGTTGATTCGGGGAGCGTTCGTGTGGTTATGTCAGAAAAGCGTTCTCGCGGAAAGTCTCGGTGCTTCGTGATTTTCATCACGATAGGTGAGTTTTACTCACGTTTAGGATTTATGTTTTGAATTGATTGATTGAAACGAATTTTATGTTAATTGATTCGACTGTTTATTTGATGTGATTGTTTCGACTTGAATTGCGTGTAAAATATCGTTTTGGTCGAAAAACCGTTAGATCGATGATTAACGGATTTTGAGGAAATTGATGTCTGAATGTTATGGATTGATATGTTGGATTGGTTGATAAATATTATTGGATTTGTTCGTACTGTTTTTGTGTTGGGACTGGACTGGAACAGGTACCGGAAGTGATCGGAATTGATCGGAACAAAGAAAAACTTAAAACGGAATGCTGTCAAATGCGCACGATCCGTGCGTCCCTGGCGCACGAACCGTGCGTCCCTGGCGCACGAACCGTGCGTCCCATTCGGTTTCCATTCCTCAAAAATGCGTTACAGGGCGCACGACCCATGCGTATGGGAGCACGGACCGTGCGCTGTGTTCTGATTCTGTTTTCCAAAATAGCCCGAAATGATCCCGATCGATTCCAATCCTCTTCTAATCCTTTCCTAACCCTTCTATAATGATATTAGACTTATAATGCCATGATTTTGGGTATGTTTCAAAAGGGTTTTATAAAATACTTTTGAAGTTGAAATTGTTTCGAAAAGCCGAACAATAGTACACGTGTGCGGATATGTTTTATTAATAATAAAGCGGACTATGAGTCTTACGTGGTATGGTATAACTGACGCGTGATGGTGATTATTTATTCGTCTAAACCGGTCTACGATTCACGATATACATATTATATCGACTATAGGAAACGACCCAATGCGGGTATTATGTTCAATTATCGGTCTAATGTAAATGAACTAAATGTTCATGTGCCTGTAGATATATTTATTATATCGAGTTGGGTGACGACCCATGTTGACATACTAGGAGGGGCAGTCATGATCCCCTACCCTAGGCTCCGAGGCCAATAGTGAAACTATTATTGGTAAGGGGTTCGCCGGGATTGGTCTTGGGGCAGTCGGTGGTGTGTCAAAGAGTATTGAGTAACGTTCGCCGGGATTAGTCTTGGGGCAGTCGGTGGTACGTTACTGTTGTTTTGTAGTGTGGTTCGCCGGGATTAGTCTTAGGGCAGTCGGTGACGCACTGAGTTATAGCAGATTCGCCGGGATTAGTCTTGGGGCAGTCGGTGGAATGCTATGAGTAAAATAATGCGATTCATCGAGAGTTAGCGTTCGCGCAGTCGATGCCGTGTTGAGTTAACAATGTTTTAAAACTGGACCGAGAGCGCTAGTAGGGGTCTCGGTAGAACTCACTGAGATTGTATCTCACTGTTTATATGTTGTTGTTTTACAGAGAAGCAGGGAAAGTGGAAATTGAGGAGACACGAGTAGGTGGCACTCGGACGGTGGCTGAAGACTTAGCTTTATGCTTAAGTTTATGTTTTCCCTTGTTATCTATGTATCACAACATTATGTTTTTAGTGTTATATATTTCTTCCGCTTTCTTGTATGATACTGAACACTATAGCTGCTGATGGTTTATGGTCTGAGAACCGTATCGTCTTGTTTGTAAATAAGACTGTTGGTTTATATTCAGCAGAAATTTATAGTGGTATTCAGTGTCTGAGCAGGAAATATTATCTCTGATGTTTTAAGAATGGTGCACTTAGGTATTTTTACTCGATAAAAATACCAGGGTGTTACAGAGTTAAAGGATACCAATAAAAGAGGACTACTAAGGATTCAAGCCTACGACTTTTCAACTACGAGACTCTGTCATGCTTCATTAGATCAATCTCATAGAGGCTTTTTGAGCAAAAAGTGAAGTGCAGAAAGATCACAATGATAAGACATCTTAACTATGATAGCACCTTTCATAAAAACAATCATTTGGAGCATTTCACAAATTTATTAATAAAAGAAGGAGAAAATCATAAACAAGAAGAGGGACCGGAACCAAAACCTTTCAAACATTATAAAAATGGCATTTAGGTAAACAAACTCTCCTTTGATCATCATAAATAAAGATAGAATACCACCAACTTAGACGAGGAACAAAAAATCGTCACACTAGTTACCCTCCCTAAAAGTGAGAAACAACAAACTGCATATTGGAGATAACCTTCATACAATTAATCCATCTAATATGCTTTTGAGAATCAAAAGCTAAGACCACCAGTTAAGAATGTGTTTCAAGTTAGAGAGAACTCAGCCCCTATATGTTATCAACAAATTAAATGGAATACAACATCAAGTTTAAGTTAAGAATGTGTTTCAAGTTAGAGAGAACTTAACCTCTGTTAGCAACAAATTAAATGGAATACAATATCAAGTTTATTTTAGGATAGGCAAGCCCTCTTGCATTTCAAGATAAACATTTTATTTTGACCCAACAACCCGAGCACGGGTTCAATAATTTCCATTGAAGCACCTCTATTTGGTTGTTGCTTCATTTTTTTCTCTGAAATTTTTAGATTACTCACAACTCTCAACACCGTCCGCCTCCTACTTATAATCCTCATCATTTTAAGCACTCCAAAATCTAGACAAGATTCCAAATTTTGTTGATGAACGTATGCAAGAGTTTCATTATTCTCGATAATGTTGATTTTTCTATAAGTTGGATACGAAATGCCTTAATATGAAGAATGCAATACAACACCTTGCTACGGAACACTCGGCAATATAGATACACACTACACAAAACCCTATGCGGCAGAGAAAGTCACTGCTACAGTAGATATATATTCACCATATTGAGAGACACCTTTGATAGAATATTGAGAAACATAATCATTCTTACTAAAAAAATCACATTCTGTTGAATAATTTTCAAAACCCGCTTCATTAGAATCCATAACCTCAAGGTTGATCAGTAGAGGAATAACGCTCACTACTAACCGAAGGTGAGTTCAAAGGGGTGTTACGACCAAATGGGGTGGGAAGAAGTACTTAAGTAAACTGTAATAGCGAGTTTGGAGATATTTTAGTTTAACTTTAGAGACTTTTTTGAAGTTTTTTTTTAGCTTTTTAATATTTTCTCAAGTTTATATTTAATGACATAAATTTCAATTTTTCATGAGAACAACATAATAAGAAGCGTTAAAAAATTTAAATTCCCAAAATATAAAAAACATGTCTTGCTTCCTAAAATTGAACCCGTTATTTTGATTGAAAATGTAATATTTTATTCATAATATATGTTATGGTCATCAAAAGTTGGATTTATCTAGATGCGTTAAATATGTTTTTGTCCTATAAAATTTGAATTTCTTTTTAGTAGGGTGCACAAGACCGTCTCAATCGTAAAACTCGTCCCGTCTTCGTCCCATTTAACCCGCGAAATGTCGGGTTTGTTCGGGTCTAAAGACGGATTAGGGTCTAAAGAATTGGCTCGAGCAAAATTTAGAGACGGGTTAAGGTTAGGTATGTTAATCCGATGTGGGACTTTTTTCAATTCACACACAAGAGTTCCAACAAGGTATAACTCATCCCAACCCGTCGCTTACTCACTACTCACCCCTAATTTTTAACTCTATTACATTGCTTATGAGATTTCTATAACTAAAATATTCAATTTGATGTAAATGTTAGTTTAAGTAGAAACATTGTTGTAAAGTACTATACCAACAAAGGTTGATCGGAGTGGTATAAAGTACTATACCAACAAAGGTTGCTCTGAGTAGTAACTGGACTTGGACCCCCCACCCAAAGGTTTCGTATTCGAATCTTGGGTGTGGCAAAAACTCTATTAAGAGGGGAGAACCACATGGGCCGGCAAAGTCGGGTACTCTTGGCCAGCCAGGTTCCCCGACGTAAATTAGTCATCGGCAAAGCCGGTGGAAACTGCGCATCAATCATTTCTAACTTCTAGTCATACTTGAGTAATCACCTTATAGTTTTGTTTCAATTGTCCTTTGGGGCAACCCGATGTTGTCCTAAATAGACCCGGTCTTACTTTGACCCTAAGAACATTGGGTGTATTCGGGTCTAAGGACGGGTTAGAATCTATAAAACGACCCTATAAAAATTTAGGACCAAAGTAAGGAACAAGTATAACCCGTCTCAACCCGTGCTTTGCTCACCCCTACTTTTTATTGCCTAAAAAAAAATTCATCAACTTTTAGTCTCTATAAAATTTTGGTTTTTGCTTTTAGTCTCTCATGACTTCAAATAACGCTTCATAACTTTTAAAAGTATTTTTTTGACGTTATGCAATAAATGCAAGTGTGATAGACAATTACTCCCTCCGGTGCACAATATAAGAGAAAAAATATGTCTTTTGGTGGTCCATAATATAAGAAATAAGCATTGTTTTTAGGGTGCATTAAATGTCTACTTCCAATTCTATTCTCATTTATTGTCTCCACTTTCCCATGTGGTTTAACTTTATTACTTTAAAATGGAAGTTTAAGAGAATAAATTTAAATTTTATAAAAAGAGTAGTTTTGGAAAAAAAGTTAGATTTCAGTTTTATTAATTGAAAATAACAAGTTTCAATGTTATTTTTTGATATGTGAGATGTTTACTTTTTTCTCTTATATTGTGGACCGGGAGGAGTATTATAAAAAAAATTAAATGACCAAACTGCCATCCGTTTTGGCGGATTTTTCCCATTTAAATGCCAACTTTTTGGTGGACTTGGTATCTTAATTTTTTATAAATAAAAGATGTAGTGAGAAATTTATGGGCGGTGGTGGCTTCTTGATCATCCGTGTGTGGAAGGCGTGACTCCAATCATTTATCTTCTTTTTTATTTTATTTTATGGAATCCCAATCATTTATCATTCAATTTATCTCTTTCGAAGGTTTCTTCACAAAAACTTTATGGCCCATTTCATTAAATTCTCCAGATGGATACAGATCACTCTTCACTCTACTATTTTTCATTTATTGGATCCAACTGCAGCATTTCATTAAATTCTCCAGATGGAGTATAATTTATTTTAGATTATTTTTGATATTTGATCTCTCTCTCTCTCTCTCTCTCTCTCTCTCTCTCTCTCTCTCTCTCTCTCTCTCTCTCTCTCTCTCTCTCTCTCTCTCTCTCTATATATATATATATATATATATGTTGGGGCCATATTGTAATATTGATAGAATAGATATGCAATATTGATAGTTTTGTAAAAGTCAAAATAGTAGTTGACTGCCATGTCAGCATTCTGTTAGGACTACCCCATTTTCTGTTATTTACCGTTGTAACTAATCAGTTTCTGTTAGATTGACTTTGTATATAACACTTTATTCCATCAATGAGAATAAGGTTTTCCATTTTCTGTTTGAATTCTGCATAACAAATTGGTATCAGAGCCCCACCACGGGGCCTGTCCCTCTCTCTCTCTCTCTCTCTCTCTCTCTCTCTCTCTCTCAAGAAACGTAGATCGTGAATTGCAATTCACCAATGGCAAACGAAAATGGAAATGGTGGCGATGGCTCGTTCGTACAACCGTCGATCCCCAAATTTGACGGACACTATGAGCATTGGAGCATGCTCATGGAGAACTTCTTGCGATCCAAAGAGCATTGGAGTTTAATCGAAACTGGAATCTTTGAACCAGAAGCGGGAACGGTAATCACGGAAGCTCTGCAGAAGCGAATCGACGAATCCAAGCTCAAAGATCTCAAGGCCAAGAACTATTTGTTCCAGGCCATAGATCGAGCGATCTTGGAATCAATCTTAGACAAGAGCACGTCAAAAGGAATTTGGGACTCGCTGAAGAAAAGGTATCAAGGAAATGCGAGGGTGAAGAACTCAATTTTGCAAGTGACGAGGAAGGAATTCGAAAGTCTGGAGATGAAATCTGGTGAAAATGTGTCTGAATATGTTTCTGGGGTTATGACTGTCGCAAATAAATTGAGAATTAATGGGGAAAACATGCAAGATAGATTAATCGTTGAAAAGATTCTTCGATCCCTGACTGAGAAATATGACTATGTCACAACTGCAATAGAATAAGCAAGGGACATAGACAGATATCTATTGACGAATTGCATGCCTCGTTGCTTGTCCATGAGCAAAGAATGCGCAAGAATCGTGGAGAGGAGCAGGCTCTCAAGACTGCGTCTCAAGAAACAAGAGGATGAGGCAGAGGGAATCACAGAGGAAGAGGTAGAGGAAGGGGAAGGCTACCTCGTGAAGCAGTTGAGTGCTACAAATGCCGTAAGATTGGGCATTATAGGAATGAATGCCCAGAATGGGGAAAAGAAGGAAATGCAAATTTCAGAGTCCAATTCCAATGAGGAGAGGAAGAACTGATGCTTTTGAAAATAGAAATTGATGCAATCAAAGATGAAGAAAAGTACTACTGGTATATCAATGATGAAGAGCTAATGACCTTAATGGCAGAAGCTGATGAGAAAGAGAATAACAAAAAGAAGATAAGGTATCTTGATTCTGGAAGCTTGACTCACACATGTAAAACTCACTGGGAGGCTGATGAAAGAGTGATCTTAATGGCAAAAACTGATGAGATAAGGAGTGAAAAAGAAGAGGCATGGTACCTTGATCCGGGTTGCTCGAATCACATGTGTGGAAACAAAGCAAGTTTTGTCAAGCTAGATGAAAACTTCACTCAAAGTGTAAAGCTGGGAAATGACACCAAACTTGATGTTGCTGGAAAGGGAAGTGTCAAGGTGAAACTCAGTGGAGCCATTCATGTGATTCCCAATGTGTATTACATTCCTGAACTAAAAAACAATCTGCTAAGTATTGGTCAATTGCAGGAAAGAGGTTTGACTGTGTTGTTTGAAGGAGGTGCAGGAAGTTGCAAGATCTATCATCATGAGAAGAGGCTTGTTCTTGAGTCAAAAGCTGCACCAAATAGAATGTTCAAGCTGTATGCACAGCGCATGCCTGAAAAACTCAAGTTGATTCCTCATGCTTCCACACATTCAGTGAAGAGTTAACTCATTTGTGGCATTGCAGGTACGGTCATCTCGGCAACAAGGGACTGAGTGTTCTGCAGAAGAAAGAAATGGTCACAGGTCTTCCCAAACTTGCAAATGACATCAAGGTGTGTGAAGATTGCTTGAAGGGAAAGCAACACAGGGACCCCATTCCAAAGAAGAGCCAGTGGAGGGCAAAGAAAAAATTGGAATTTATCCACGCTGATGTGTGTGGACCAATCACTCCATCATCCAACAGTGAAAAGAGGTATATTTTATGTTTTATAGATGATTACTCTAGAAAGACATGGGTGTATTTCATGAAAGAAAAGTCAGAGTCATTTAGTCACTTCAAAAGTTTCAAAACTATGGTTGAAAAGGAATCAAATTTGAAAATCAAGGCCCTTAGAACAGATAGAGGTGGAGAGTTTGTATCCACTGAATTTAATCAATTCTGTGTTAATGCTGGTATAAAAAGGAATCTGACCACACCTTATACACCCCAACAAAATAGGGTTGTAGAGAGAAAGAATAGAACCATCATGAATATGGTAAGATCACTACTCAGCTGCAAGAGCATGCCAAAGAAATTTTGGCCTGGGGCAGTTAGGTGGACTGTTCATATACTTAATAGATGTCCTACATTATCTGTTAAAGGAAAGATACTAGAGGAGGCCTGGAGTGGACGCAAGCCAAGTCACTACAAGAAAATATGGTTTTTCCGGCCAAGCATTTCCGGGAAGATTTTCGGCGGATTGAAGTACTTACCGGCGGATTTCATCCCACTGAAAATTTCTGGCGGAATGGTTAACTTTTTCGGCGGATTTTGATTCGACAAAAACTTTCCGGCGGATTTATAATTATTTTCGGCGAATTCTTTATTTTAAAATTTAAAATTTTATTATTTTTAAACAGATCCGCCGGATACGCTTTTACCGGCAGATTTTTTTAAATTTTTTTAATTTAAATTCAATTCATCCGCCGGAAACTTAGGAGAATCCGCCGGTAATGACAACCGGCCACAAATCCGCCGGAAACGACACTACCGGCGGAATTCAAAATTATTTTATTATTTTTTTTTGAAAGCAATCCGCCGGAAAATATATCAAATCCGCCGGAAAATCCAATCCGACGGAAACACATTTAGCGGCGGATTTTTTTGAACTAAAGAGGGAAATTTAAATTTTGAAATCCGCCGGTAATATTGACAAATTCGCCGAAAAACCCCTTATCCGCTGAAAAAATTAGAATCCGCCGGAAATTAGTGTTATGGGCGGATTTCACTTGCCGCCGAAAAAACGAAAAATCCGCCGAAAAGTGGATGTACCGGCGGAATTTGTTTTCTAACAGTTGCATTCCCATTTCTATATATACCCTCATTCATTTCATCTCCAAATTTCTTCTTCACACCTAAATTCTCTTCTTCAAGTTTCTCTCTTCTTTCCTACAAAATCTTTCTCCCTTTGACAAATTTTTTAATCTAAGGTATGGTGGTATTTGAGTTATTAGTTTTAGTATATAAAATATTTTATAATATTAGTTAGTTACTAATTATATTGTTATTTGTTTAGGTTCTGTTCGATTTTGTCTTGCTGGAGTTCTAAAGTTACAGCAAGTCTGAGCCTTCTCTTCACTACGCTCAGTTATAAAAGTTATTGTTTTTTCATAAAATGATATTTAATTTTATTAGTTAGAATTTATTCAATAAGTAAATATGAAATATTATAGTATATTAATAAATTAATAAATAAATAAATATGAAATATAGTAATATATTAGTTAAAAAACATGTATTAATTAATTTAGGTTGTTAGAAAAATTAATAGTTTTTTCAAACATAGTAATTATTAAGATGAAATATAATAATATATGAAAAATATTATTAATAAATATATTATAGTATCTTAATAAATTAATAAATAAATAAATATGAAATATAGTAATATATTAGTTAAAAAGAACATGTATTTATTAATTTAAGTTGTTAGAAAAATTAATAGTTTTTTTCAAACATAGTAATTATTAAGATGAAATATAATAATATACGATAAATATTATTAATAAATATGTTGTTAGAAAATATGAAATATAATATATTAGTTAAAAAAGCATGTATTTATTAACTTAGGTTGTTATAAAAATTAATAGTTTTTTAAATATAGTAATTATTAAGATGAAATATAATAATATATGAAAAATATTATTAATAAATATGTTCTTAGAAAATATGAAATATATGAAATATATGAAATATAATATATTAGTTAAAAAAACAGGAATTTATTAATTTAAGTTGTTAGAAAAATTAATAGTTTTTTTAAACATAGTAATTATTAAAATGAAATATAATAATATTTGAAAAATATTATTAATAAATATGTTGTTAGAAAATATGAAATATATGAAATATAATAATATATGTTGTTAGAATAATATGTGAAATAATAATATATAAAATATATTATTAATAAAATTAATATTTTTTTAAACATAATATTTATTAATTTATGTTGTTAGAAAAATTAATAAATATGAAATATAATTATTAACATGAAATATAAAAATATATTTGTTAAAAATTGGCTAATAGTTTTTTAAACATATTAATTATTGTAGTTATTATTTAGCAAAATAGATGTTATAATAAATTATGATAATATTTATTGTAGTTATTATTTAGCAAAATAGATGTTATAATAAATTATGATAATATTATTTATAGTTTGTTTAAAACATTGTAATTTATACTGTTGTTAGTACATAGATTTTTAAATTATGATAATAATAATAATAATAATAATAATAATAATATAATAATAATAATAATAATAATAATATTTATTGTAGTGTTGTAGATAAATTTTGAATTATGGACCGTAGTTGGATGTATGATCGTTTGTTTTCTGGAAGATCCGGTTTGTATAACACCCCGGTATTTCTATTTGTTAAAATTACCCAAGTGCACAACAATAACACATCAGAGATAATATTTCCTGCTCAGACACTGAATACCACTATAAAATTTTTGCTGAAATAACATAACCGTCTTATACACAAATAAGACCATACAGTGCTCAGACCATAAACTGTCAGCAACTATGGTAGTCAGAGTCATACAAGAAAGCGGAATGAAGGGGGGTAAACATAATACTAATGTCATGGTGTCATAATACATAGACAACAGAAGGAAAATTTGAACTTAAACATAATGCTAAGTCATCAGCAACCAGTCCGAGCTCAACCTACTCGTGCCTCTGAGGTCCTTTCTTTCCCTGTTTCTCTGTAAAACAACAACATATAAACAATGAGATACAATCTCAGTGAGTTCTACCGAGACCCCTACTAACACTCTCGGTCCAATTATAATCATTCGAGCTTAGGGTATAAGGGCCTATGGTGAGGGAATATAGTAGCCCTTTCTAGTATCCTAACACGGGTTTTACCCCAGACATAATAAACCGGAGGCAAGAACACGAAGCAATACCAATCCGATTATTACACTTGTGTACTATATATATATATATATATATATATATATATATATATATATATATATATATATATATATTGTTTACAACCGAAGGCAAGAACACGAAGCAATACCAATTCGATTATTAAACATGTGTACCTTTTATATATGTTGTCTACAACCGAAGGCAAGAACACGAAGCAATACCAATTCGATTATTAAACATGTATGTCATATATATATTTAGTCTAAAACCGAAGGCAAGAACACGGAGCAATACCAATTAGATTTTTAATCCTATCATCGTACTTTACACTTTAGTCGAATAATCGAAGGCAAGAACACGAAGCAATACCAATTCGATTATTAAACCTGTGTACCTTGTCTAAAACCGAAGGCAAGAACACGAAGCAATACCAATTCGATTATTAAACACGTATGCCAGATATATATTTAGTCTAAAACCGAAGGCAAGAACACGAAGCAATACCAATTCGATTATTAGACTTGGTTTCGAGACTCTATTTAAGTTTGCTCTCGCACTCTAGTTTGTCACCATTCCAAAACAATTTACAATATCAAAAACAGTTCATTTTTCCCTTTTTATTGTATATTCAGTCAGGCCTCTGAATAAGCTTTCAAACGCATTTTAGAACACCTCAATCGGGTTCCCGGATCAAAAGTTATCGCGAAAACAAAATCAGTGTACAGTTGCTGAAAATCTGCAAAGCGTCGCGACGCGAACTGCTACCGTCGCGATGCGAAAAGCGACAGAAACATTTGCGTGACAAAACTGGGCCTGGTCGCGACGCGAAGGGGACGAGTCGCGACGCGACCATCTGCAGAAAAGTGCAGATTTTCCGTTTTCTTGCGAAATTCGCTATTCCACTCAATTCCGATTCTTGTTCCGATCGAAAACAGTTCAAACAATCATCAAAACAGACCCAATCAAAACCACACAATCAATCAAAATCCCAATCTAAACGAATTTTATCAAAATACGACATATTTCGAAATAACGGTTTTTGACCCAAAATTTCGCGAAATCAATCGACGTAAAAATTATCGAAATACGAACACATCCTAAGCGTGAGTAAAACTCACCCTTGAAGCGTGAGCCACGAGCGAGCCGAAATCACCGAGTAACCACACGAACGCTCCCCGCTCCGGCGACACCCAATCCGCTTCCAAAGCTTTCCACTCGATCACGAAACCTCTTTTTGACCGAAATACCGAATTGCTCAAAATCTTCCTTGAACACTATTCATCTTCTTCTTCAACCTCAAGCCACTATTCACACCTAACCCCAAAATTTGATTTCTCAAACCTAACTCACCCAAACCTTGACTTCTTCACTCCAAGCTAGCAATCAACCTTATATTTGAACTTTCCTAACCTCCATCACAAGAAATGGAAGAGAGAACTCAACATCCCTCACTTTCTCCATCAATTTCGAAAATGGTGGATTTGTGTAGAGTGAGTTGATGATGAAGATGTTGGTACCAAATCGAAGAGGAAGTAACGCTGAACGTTTTTCGTGTTGGAAGGAAGTCGTTTTGGTGAAGTCTTCTCTCACCCTCTTCTCTTCTCCCTCACGCCAATCTCTCTCTTTTCCTCTCATTTCCTCTCTTTTTCTCCTCTGCTTCTTTCTCTGTCTCGTACGCTTCCTTTTCTTCTTCTTTCCTTTTTACTCACACACTCACACACGTATATATTTATTTAATATATACGTGGTAACGTGGTCCAATTACCATATTGTCTTTAATCTCTTATTTCGATTCCAAAACGTCCTTGCTCCGAATTAACCAATTAACGATCATTTGACAACCAATAAATAATTTTAGCACTCAATAATTTTGCCCGTCAAGTACTAAAATAATCCAATTGGGTTAACATCCAAATAATTCTATTAATTATTTTGGGGATGTTACAGTTTGAAACGACGTTTTGTAGAAGGAGTAGAAGAGTTTGTTTTTTGTGCTAAGCGTCATGAAGAATTTGCGCGACAAGGCGGAATTAGATGACCGTGCATGAAATGTTCATTTCGATTTATAAAAAATGAAGATGAAGTTAGACTTGATTTGTACAATAATGGGTTTAGGCCAAATTATTGGATATGGAGTCGTCATGGGGATGTAGAACCAGGGGGAGGCACTGCAGCAGCTGCGGTTAATGTTCCGGTTGAAATGGTAGCTCCTGCATCAAGTAGTTATCCAGCGACTACGACATCTGGAGGCCAAATTATTCAATCGTTAGATATTTATCAGGAATGATATCTGATGCTGTTGGAGTAAATTTGGATTTTGAAGAACCAGAATATGATGCTGAAGAAGTTCCAAATGAGGAAGCTCAACGGTTTTACATGTATTTGAGTGAGACAAATAAACCGTTATTTGAAGGATCTAAAGACTCAAAGCTATCAATGTGTGTTCGGTTGTTGGGTCTTAAGTCTCAATTTAATGTTGCTGAGATGTGCATGGAATATATGACCAAAATGATGTTGGATGCAACCCCCATTAGAGGGCTTTTGCCGCAGAGCTATTATGATGCTAAAAGACTAGTATCGAAGCTTGGGTTAAAATCTAAAAGAATTGATTGTTGTGTGTCTGGTTGCATGCTCTATTATAACAATGAGTTTGGCATAAATGATGGTGAGTTCTTGGAATGCAAGTTGTGCGGAGAGCCACGATATCGTGTCAGTAGGAAAGGGATGAACAGAGGCAAACCGGTTCCACGAAAAGTAATGTTCTATCTGCCGCTTATACCAAGACTACAGAGGATGTTTACTTCAATGGAGACCGCGGGTAAAATGATGTGGCACCATGAAAATATAAATAATTCTGGTGAATTATGTCACCCATCTGACGGTGAAGCTTGGAAGCATTTTAATCGTGTTCATCCAGATTTTGCCCGTGATCCACGCAATGTTCGACTTGGTTTATGCTCTGATGGTTTCACACCATATATTCAAGTCTCGGCAACACCGTATTCTTGTTGGCCAGTTATTGTTACTCCAAACAACCTTCCTCCAGAAATGTGTATGTCTAAACCATACATGTTTTTAAATGCTATTATTCCACGGCCAAGTAATCCAACTGCTGGTATTGATATATATTTGCAACCTTTGATTGATGACTTAAAAAGGTTGTGGAATGGTGTTTTAACTTACAATGCAGCACGCAAACAAAATTTTGTGATGAGGGCGGCTTTAATGTGGACCATTAATGACTTCCCTGCCTATGGAATGTTGTCTAGATGGGGGACACATGGTAAGATGGCGTGTCCGATTTGCATGGTTGACACGAAGGCGTTTACTCTGAAATACGGAGGAAAAACTTCATGGTTTGACTCGCACCGTAGGTTCTTACCTATGGACCACCCTTTTAGAAAGCAGAGATATGCATTCATTAAGGGAAATGTTGAAACAACTGGACCTCCTCGTAGATTAACACCAGATGAAGTTTGGAATAGTGTTAGGGATATCCCCTCTGTGGAAGTCGTAGCGGGTGTTGTTTCTCGTCCAGAGGGCTATGGGCAATGGCACAATTGGACAAAAAAAGTATTTTTTGGGAACTTCTCTATTGGAAAGATAATCTATTGTGACACAATCTTGATGTAATGCATATAGAGAAGAATTTTTTTGACAACGTATTTAACATTGTCATGAACGTGAAAGGCAAAACGAAAGACAATGAAAAAGCTAGGAAGGATATAGATCATTACTGTAGAAGAAAGGATTTGTTGTTGGTTGAGCAAGGTTCTAGGACTTTGAAACCCAAAGCCAATTATACTTTATCTACCGAACAGGTGAAAGCGGTTTATCAGTGGATAAAAGAGTTGAAAATGCCAGACGGTTATTCTTCCAATTTATCTAGATGTGCAAATGTGGATAATGGGAGGTTGCATGGTATGAAGAGCCATAATTGTCATGTATTTATGGAGTGTTTACTTCCTATCGCTTTTAGTTCGTTCCCAACACACGTTTTGAATCCGCTCATTGAAATAAGTCAATACTTTAAGAATTTGTGTTTTGCAACGCTAAAGGCTGATGATCTTTCAAAAATGGAACAAGACATTCCACTTATCTTATGCAAGTTGGAGAGAGTATTTCCGCCTGGTTTCTTTGATTCTATGGAGCATCTACCGATGCATCTCGCATATGAAGCTAAACTTGGCGGACCTGTCCAATACAGATGGATGTATCCGTTTGAAAGGTCAGTTAATTTTTATAATATAATTAAGAAATAAGAAGTTTAAAATATATGATTAAATATAATTAATTAATATTGTTTTCTCTAGGTTCATGGGTGATTCAAAAAGATCGGTGAAAAACAAAGCTAGAGTTGAAGGATCGATATGTTCTTCTTACTTACACCGTGAAACAACTCATTTTTGTTCTTATTATTTCAAGAGTGAATTTGCACCTACAAGAAGTCGAAATGAGGTGGATATTGAATGTCCTAGACATCATTTAGCTTTGTCTGTCTTTTGTCTACCCGGTCGTCCATCTGGGAAGGAGTCAACTCACTAGCTAACAGATGAAGAGTTAAATTCAGCACATGTTCATGTGTTGATAAACTGTATTGAGGTGCAACCATTCATTGAGTATGTTCCTCAACTATCGATCAATCTTAATTAATTAGTTAATATATAATATAATTAAGGTAGAAAATGTGTAACAATTAATTATTTCTTTTTAGGGAATTCTTGTCATCAGAGGGAGTAAGTGAACAACAATCTTTTGCGCATATTAATGCACATTTTCCAATGTGGTTTAAGCAACATGTTTATGCCCTCCCACCAACTCCTACCAACCAACACTTGAGGAACATATCAGACGGTCCTCAAAGATGTGTTAAAGAATGGCACACATACTTTGTCAATGGATACAAATTTCACACTAATGAATGGACACAGGGCAGAGAAACAATCAATAGTGGAGTTTGCATGAAGGGTGTCACTGGAGGGGGTGAAGATGATTTTTATGGTGTGATTCATCACATATACGAACTTTCGTATCCATATTTAGATTATAGTCAGAAGGTAGTGGTTTTTTATTGTAATTGGCTTGATCCGACTGCTCGAGGAACAAAGGTGAATCCAAAGTCAAATACAGTGGATATTAAAATGACTGTATGATCCTTTCGTCATTGCACAAAATGTGAGACAAGTCTATTATGTCCCTTATCCATCAACGCGGACTGATAGGCATGGTTGGTGTGTCGCAATTAAAACAAAACCAAGAGGCCGCATTGAGACAAATGATGACACGGTGGAAGATGTGCCATATCAAATGGAAGAGATGTCTAGTGTAAATGAAGTGATTCAGGTTGAACCCATTACTCGTTTGTGTGATGAGCCAAACACCGGCGATGAAGTTGATGACGAAGATCACGGTGATGAATATGTAACAGACGGCATTGGTGTATCAAGAATTCACTCCTCTGATGATGATGATTTTGAGAATGAATGGGATTCCAATTAGTTATTCTATATATGTTTGTTTAGTATATTTGTTTACTATTTTTAATTTTAATTACGAATGTAATTTATGTTTATTTAGTATGTTTATGTTTGTTTAGTATTTTTAATTAAGAATTAATGTAATTTTGATGTTTGTTTTAGTATATATTTATTTATATTTAAATTTAACAAGTTTCTTTTTTTAAAATTTAAATGTATATATCTAGCTAGATACGGTCATCATGTCTCACTCAGGATCCGATCAGGATGACACATATGTTCCTCCACCTGCCACAGATGTTGCCACTAGCAGTCGTAGGAAGATTTCTACCCGCTTAGGGCGTCGTCGTCAGCCCGCTCGTGTTGTTGTTTCTGGTGGCAGATATGTGCCACGGCCTGGGTCAGATGGGGCTAGTAGCAGTGGTGCAGATCAGCATCCTGTGCTTCCAGATGGTACTGAGGGCTTAGCCCCTACAGATGTTGATTCGGAGGGGACACACACATTTCATCATAATCAGGAGGTACTGAAGTATACACGTGATGGTCGTCTCATAGTGGAGACTGTTGGTGATTCATAAGTATATATATTGTTTATATATTAATATATAATTAATGCCTTTTATATAATTAATTTAATTTGGTGTAACAAAATTTTTCTTTTTTTAATGTAATACAGCTTTATGCCTTGCAAGGCTACAGCCGTCGCCATCATAAGTACAATAAAGGAGAATTTTACAAAAGGCTGGAAGAATTGGACGGCGGTTAGGAAAGATGAAGCCGCAATTACAGCGATGTTGAGATCCTTCTTGGTAAGTTGTTCTACAAAGATAATTAATTTTTATTTATCCTAATATTAAATATATATATTGTTATGGTAATTACAGTAATTTCTATTTGCACCCCTTCTCCAAAAGCCCAATTGATGAGAAGCCCAATTGTAATCATGAGAGTCCAATCTTCAATGGCCAAGATCAGCCCGCAAGATCGGACGGCCCAAAAACGCCAACACAAACTCATCCAAACTCTATAAATACCCCATTCAATGCTCATTAATGGTAAGCACTTTTCTAACCAAACACTTATTCTCTCAAATACTGACTTAAGCGTCGGAGTATCATTGCAGGTACAACCTCGCCCTCCAAGATCGAACATCTCAAGATCGAACACCTCAACATCGCCTCTCAAGGTCGAACGTCCCCGGTCGAACAAAACTTTCCTCTCAGCCTAAAGACAATGATAGAATCAAGGATAAAATATCTACCAACTGCATAATACCGATCCTCACGATCGGTAGCACGGTACAGAACATTGGCGACCACAGTGGGAGGAACCAGTACCCGATTTTTCTCACCATCTCCTTGAACCTATTAAATGGCACCAACACGCCGCTCAATACCGACTCGTCTCATGGCCGAGCCTGACCTCGGCCCTCAGCGAACCCCTGAAGGCCACGTCCAGGAACTCACGAATTCGTCACAAACACGAAGCCGACATCCCAACACGGGACCTTCCCGAGCTCAATCGGGCGCAGATGAGACGAGCTTGCCACCTCCCCACCAATTACTCCCGACTTTGACTGACGCGGTTCAACAGCTCGTTCAGTTATTGGCTCGGCAAGAAGCGGTAAGTGAAGAAAGACACAATCGTTTCGCCAACCTCGAATCCGAAGTAGCGAGGCTGCAAAATCGAAACGTCCTGGATCAACAATCATCCGGGCAGAGCTCACTGGAAGAACGACGCCCAACTCGAAGGAGACTTTTTCATCGATCACCCCCTCGGAGAAAGCTCAGCCATCGCTCCCCGCCACGCCGCCACCGAGGGAATGGTTCCCGTTCTCCTCCAGCTCGCCAATACGACGATCTTGATAATCCTCATTCTCCGCCACGCCGCCACCAGGGGAGTGATTCCCGTTCTCCATCAGCTCGACAATACGACGATCTTGGTGATCCTCATTCTCCTCCACGCCGCCACCGAGGGAATGGCTCCCGTTCTCCTCCGGCTCGCCGAATTGAAGGCTCGACCTCGTCAAGGAGACGATCGAGAAGCCGTGACAGCATTCAAAACAATCAAACACGACGATACGGACGTCCTGAACCCCATCACGGACGCCAACCATTGTCACGGGCTAATCGACCTGGGAGAAAAGGTCCTTTCACAAGATCGATTGACAACTTCCGGGTTCCCCGGTATCTCGAGAAACCACCTGGAGGTTTGAAAACTTACGACAGAACGGGCGACCCCGACAGGCATCTAGACCAATTTGACACGACCATGCAGTATCGAAATGTACCCATGGAAATGAAATGCCGAATATTCCCTTTAACCCTAGACAAAATGGCTTCCGAATGGTTCCGGACGTTAAGGTCGAATACCATTTCCTCATGGGACCAGTTAGCAAAACACTTCTCGGTGCACTTTGCCCATTCCAAAAGCAAACCCAAAAACAAAAATGTTCTAGCGTCTATTGTCCAGAAAGTAAATGAACCCCTGAGGGAATATATAGAGCGATTCAACGTTGAAGCTCTTCAGGTTCGGCAGTTAGACGACGCTTTTCGAATTTTCTTCATGGCCCAAGGTCTGTTACCTGGAAGCTCGTTCCGAAAACACATCAATACCTGGGAACCTAACACCCTCCAGGAATTCCTCGAACTATCCCAGTGCTTCATTAACGAAGAAGAAAATTCAAAGGTCGATAAAACTTCGTCACATGCAGAACCATCAAAACGCCACATCGAGATCGACCCTCGTAAAAACTCGTGGAACATCGGTAAGAAAAATCGTCACCAGGTATACACCGAACTCAACGTCTCCAACGCCCAGTTACTAGGGGAATGTTGGAACGTCGAATTCAGGGACGTCAAGCCTCCCAGGTCTTTGCCTAGCCGACCTGGGCAGAAGGCCAACAAATACTGCCGATACCACAGAAGCAATGGCCATGACACAAACCATTGCAACGCCCTAAAGGATGACATAGAAGATTTAATAAAACGGGGAAAACTATCTTCTTACGTCAAAAGGGAGGGGGAACGGTCTGACAACCTCGGAAGAGAAAGGAATGAAAACCTCAGGACAAAAGGAAAAGAAGTGATCGACGCAGACCGCGAAGAGCTGGATATAAAACGCTCGGTTATCATGATGATAACTGGGGGATTCGATCATGAAGGATCGGGAAAATCCATGAAGAGAAAATGGAAGGAATTGTTGTGCGTGGCTTCAACGTCGACAACCCCGGTCGTGACTAATCGACCTCCATTATCTTTTAGTGACAACGACCTTATTGACGGAAAGGCTAACAAACACGTACCTCTCTTGATATCGGCAATCATAGCCAACAAAGAGGTACGTAGAATCCTGGTCGATCAGGGGAGCTCATCAGACATCATCTTTATCGATCTTCTGAGCAAAATGGGGATCAGCAAAGAGGAACTCACCCCTTATAGAGGGACGGCTTTGTCCGGTTTTAACGGATCTCGAACGAAACCCCTTGGACATCTGGAGCTAATGATTACCTACGGAACCGAACCAATGGTCCGAACCGTCAGAACCAAATTCCTCGTCTTGCCTTGTGAATCCATATACAACGGCATTATAGGAAGACCGACCCTCGGCAGGCTCGGGGCGGTTACATCCACCACTCACTTAAAGATGAAGTTCCACTCTCTTTGCGACAGAGTTATCACTTTAAACTCTGACTTAGAGTCGGCCTCCAGGTGTTTTTTCCTATGGACTAAGAACGAACGAAAAGCTTCGAAGCATGAAGGGGTTCCCCCTTCGGAAGAACTGGCAACTCCCAAAATGCCAAAAGGAAGATCAACTGAAGTTAACACCGCCACTAACGTAGGAACCAACTGCGGTCCGGAGGTCGAAAAACAGATAGATGTCGACGAGCTAACAAAAGAGCTCAAACGCAAAATCAGAAGACCAGAGCCTGATGGAAAGTTCGTCGAAACACAACTCGGTTCAGACCCCTCCCAAAAAATCAAAATAGGGATCGACCTTCCAGAAAAGATCAAGACCGAATTAACCCAATGTCTTAAAGATTTCAAAGACATCTTTGCTTGGTCGGCCGAAGACATGCCTGGGATCCCGCCAGAGATTGCCTGCCATCGGCTCGCAATAAACCCAGAAGCAAAATGGATCGCCCAAAGAAAGCGGGCCCAAAGCAAAGAAAAAGCCATTGCTGCCGCCTTAGCAGTAGACGACCTCATCCGAGCCAACTTTATCTCTGAGGTTAAATACACAACTTGGTTATCAAACCCTGTCCTGGTGAAGAAGTCTAACGGAAAATGGCGTATGTGTGTCGACTACACCGATCTTAATAAAGCTTGCCCAAAAGACGCTTTTCCGGTCCCCAGCATCGATCGTTTGGTCGACAGCGCTTCCGGTTTCCAGTTGTTATCTTTCATGGACGCATACTCCGGGTACAACCAAATCGCCATGTTTCCACCAGATCAAGCAAAAACCGCCTTCATCACTGACCGAGGAAACTTCGCGTACCGTGTTATGCCCTTTGGTTTAAAAAACGCTGGAGCAACTTATCAAAGAATGATGAACAAAGTTTTCCAAAACCAGATCGGTAAAAGCGTAGAGGTTTACCTCGACGATATGATCGCCAAAAGCAAAAGTGATGCCGACCATGTAAGCGATCTGAAAGCAATTTTCTCTGAGGTACGAAAAAACAGAATGAGATTAAACCCAGAGAAATGCACTTTCGGGGTTCGAGCTGGGAAATTCTTAGGTTTCTTCTTAACAGAACGAGGTATCGAGGCAAACCCAGACAAATGTCGATCCGTCACAGAAATGCGAACTCCGACGTCCAAAAGAGAAGTACAAAAACTCAATGGAATGATAGCTGCTCTATCTCGTTTCATATCGAATGCAGCATTCAAATCTCTTCCACTTTTCAAAATCCTCAAAAAAGAAGAAAGAGATTTCAAATGGACACCCGAGCAAGACGAAGCTTTGAAGCAACTTAAAAAATCTCTCTCCGAGCCTCCAATTTTAACTCGCCCAAATGAAGGAGAAACATTATACTTATATCTAGCAGTCTCGGAAGAGGCGTTAGCTGCCGTTTTAGTACGCGAACTCGAAACCGGGCAAAGTCCCATCTACTTCGCAAGCAAGGCTCTGCACGGGGCTGAAAGTCGTTATCAGAAAATCGAGAAAATCGCCCTGGCCCTCTTTGTTGCAGCTCGACGTTTTCGAGCTTATTTCGTCGCCCACCAGGTAGTCGTCCGCACTAACTACCCAATCAGACAGATACTCCACAGGCCCGATCTAGCTGGAAGGATGATCAAATGGGCCGTAGAACTCTCAGAGTTTGGTATCAAATATGAAGCTCGAACTACACTTAAAGCACAAGTTTTGGTGGACTTCATCGCCGAGATGACACCTGCTAACACCGACTCTGACATATGGATCCTCTACGTCGATGGTTCCTCAAATCCAAAAGGGAGTGGCGCTGGGATTATGCTAGAAAGCCCGACTGGGGTCATCATCGAAGTTTCCCTTACATTCGGTTTTCCCACCTCGAACAACCAAGCAGAGTACGAAGCTTGCATTGCCGGACTTCGCCTGGCAATTGACCTCCAAGTCCAAAAAATTAAACTCCATACCGACTCTCTCTTGGTGGTCTCCCAGATCGAAAGCAAATACGAGACCAAAGAACCGATCCTGCAAAAATACCTACTTCAGGTACGGTCGCTAATAGCTAAATTTGAAGCAAGCGAGATAGTTCATGTCCCAAGAACGGAAAACCAACGAGCTGATATCCTCGCCAAACTCGCAAGCACAAAAACCCCAGGTAACCAAAGGACGACCATCCAAGAAACACTACGCAATCCCAGTGTATCTCTCGAGCCGCTGTTTAACCCGACCATCTACGTACTTGAAGAGGCAGACAGCTGGATAACCCCAATTTTAGAGTACATCGTCTCAGGAACGGAACCCCCAGACAGAAACGACGCCAAATATATCAGGAGAAGAGCCTCGGCTTTTTCAGCCATCAACGGGACGCTCTATAAACGAAGCCTCTCTTCCCCGTTAATTAAATGCATCGAGGGAGAGGAAGCGGCCTATGTGTTAACAGAAATTCATGAGGGAATCTGCGGCCAGCACATGGGAGCTCGATCTTTAGCACGAAAAACCCTCCGAGCCGGCTACTACTGGCCGAGCATGATCGGCGATGCTAGTGATCACGTGAAGAAATGCAAGAAATGTCAAATCCACGCCAACATGCACGTGGCTCCCCCCACAGACCTCACGAGTTTATCCTCCGTATGGCCCTTCGCATGGTGGGGAATGGACTTGCTCGGACCTTTCGCAAAGGCACCAGGACAAGTCAAATTCTTGATCGTCGCCGTAGACTACTTCAGTAAATGGATAGAAGCGGAACCCCTGGCGACCATCACTGCAAAAAACTGCATAAAATTCTTCAAAAAAAGCATTATGAGCAGGTTCGGGATCCCCGAGGTAGTAGTAACAGACAACGGAACGCAATTCACAGACACGGGATTCCGCAAACTAATGTTCGAGCTTAAAATTAAACACCATTTCACTTCAGTAGAGCACCCTCAAACCAACGGTCAAGCAGAGGCTGCAAACAAAGTAATACTGAACGGGCTGAAACGACGTTTGGACGATGCTAAAGGAAATTGGGTAGAAGAATTGCCTTACGTCCTCTGGGGATACCGGACGACCCCCCAAAGCTCCACTGGGGAAACACCTTTTAGGCTCTCCTACGGCAGCGAGGCGGTCATCCCCGTCGAGATCGGCGAACTTAGTTGGAGAACGGCAAATCCCAAAACACAAAGCAATAACGATCAAGCCCTAAGAGAAGAACTCGACCTCATCGATGAAGTCCGAGGTCGAGCCTCGCTCCGAGAAGCGATCATCAAACAAAAGGTGGCAACCAGATACAACACCAAGGTCGTTCACAGAGATTTCAATCCTGGCGATCTGGTACTCAGAAGGGCTGACGTCGGTCAGAAAAAACGCCTCCCAAGGAAAGCTCGCCCCAAACTGGGAAGGCCCCTACCGAATTTTATCTAAAACCGGCACGGGAGCCTTTAAATTGGAGACCCTCCAAGGAAGAAAGATTGAGAGAACTTGGAACGCAACAAAACTGAAAAGTTATTATCCTTAGAAAGAAGTCACTCACACCGATCTTATGTAAACTCGAAACAAGCTATTAATAAGAAGCTTGACATTTCTTTCAAACGCTTTCAATACTTCTCGAAAGTTTTTTCAAGTCGCCACACATTCTTGATTTTCATCAAACAGAATGAAGGGACCTAATTCCCCCCCAACAGGAATCAACTGGGACCGATCTTAAATGATCTCCCCAAAAGCGACCACCCAAGGTCAAAAACTCTTTGAGAAAACAGTTAAATCCGAGCCGAGTCTTGGCAAACTATCTCAAAGAGACCGGGTCTTCAAGGATCGAAACGTCCTACGAACGACCATCGGCCACAGCTGCCGATACCCCTATGGGGCGAGTTAAATCTGGGCCGAGTCCTAGTAAACTGTCCTATAGGTTCAAACCGGTAAATCGAGTTCCTCATTTACCGACGTTTTTACATCACACGCGACGTGCAGAATTTAAAAAGCACTCGTTGAAAACTCGCAAAAACGACATACATGACATGCGAAATTCGAAAAGCATTCATTAAAGCTCGTAAAGGCCTTATAGGCATATTCCAAAAAGAGGTTACAAATATCTCCAGCTAGACCAAACAGAAGTTCCGGATCTATACAAAAAATACATAAGTAAAAGCATACACCAGGAACTTCTGCAAAAGAAACACTATTAAAACATCAGGCAGTGGAGGTCGGGAATATCACACTCCTCGTCTGCGTCTGAGCATCGATCTTAAAGATCTTACCCCCTTCAACCTCATGGTCGGCGTCAATAATCGACCGATCCAAAATTACAGAAGGATGGACCAAAGTAATTTGCTCCTGGGCGCACTCAAAACCCTCCTTGTACAGCTCAATTGCAGAGTTAGCAGCTTCCCGAGCCTCCCTCCTAGCCTCATTTGCAAGTTTCGTAGCCTCTTTAGCATTTCTTCTGCTTTGCTGAAGGGCTGCCTCAAGCTCTGCAATTCGAGCCTCCGCAACGCCGCTCGTACCGACCTGTGCCTCAGATGCTTTCTTCAAATCCCCTTCCAAACCAGCTACACGAAACTCCAAACCTTTGATCTTCTCGTTGGCCTCGGCAAGTTGCCCCTCCAAAACTTTTTCCCTTTCTTCAAGCTCCTTGACGCGATTCTCCGTAAACTCCGCCCGACGTACAACCTCCCCTTGGCTTTCCTTCAGAACCAGAAGTTCTTGCTTTGTTCGAGCAAGCTCTTTCGATTTTAAAGCCACGTCTTCCACGAGCTTCACTATTTTTGACTTCTCGAGCTCCAACGAAGCTGCAAAATCGAAAAATGAGGGAAATCAGTTTATGAAGAAAGAGATGTTTTTATGAGTGTAAAAAGAAATGATGTCACTTACCCTTAGCCCGCTGCTCGTATTTCTCTTTTTCGATCCTATGAACATCGGCCAAATTCGCCAACAATTTAACAGACGCCCCGACAGGATCCTCCCGCCATTGGGCGTAATTCTGCTCCAAAAAACCCTCCTCCAAGGGTACGGCCTTACTCTTATGCTTCAGTCTCCTCGAAGTCTTACTCCTTTTTTCTGGCCTCTGCTCGCCACTTGCCTCGGTGCGCACCCTTTTCACCGAGGTACCCACACCAACATCGGGAGCAGTCGGGGGAGGAGAACTGGAAACAAGATCGACCATAGCCTCATAGGCAAGGTCCTCCTGGGTAACAATATTTATCGGAGAAGCAGCAGTAACCGTCCCAACAACAGTCTCGGCCTGGGGAGACGTCGGAAGCGGAACACCAACCCCCTCAGCATCGCCAGATATCTTGACACTCCTCATCACCAGCGCCTTCATTACGACGAGCTTCTTTGGGGCCATGGTATCTGGAAAAGAAACATAAATCGGTCATACAAACTACGGTCAAAAATATGCAAATATCAAAAGCAAGAAAAACAAGGCTACCTAAGACAATTTGCACTCGTCTTCGCTTCCCGGCCTGAACTATCTTAGCCGCGGGGATACCCCGATACTTATGTTTTGAAAACGGAATGTTCTCAGAAATAAACATCAGGATCCTCTTGGTAAGAAGATCGGCAGCGTTCAAACGATTCTGACTAACAGAAAAGGAATTGGTGGATCGTTCAAAATGGGCCTGACTCCAACCAATGGGAAACTTGGTGGACACCAAAGTCCGACCATCCTCTGAAAACTTTCCCACTCTCTCAATCGCTTCGTCGGTCACCGGTTCGACCCAATAAAATAACTCCTTCCAATTCCCCTTCAACGAGTCCGCATAGGCTTTAAAAATCTTGGCACCTCGCCTCGAACGAAGACTGACGTGTTCGCGACCGGACTTATTCTCACTACTATTCCGATTGATCTCAAACAAATGAAAAAAGAGCAACGGCGAGACCGGCCTCTCCAGATGAAGACACATTAGCTCGAAAGCTCAAACAAAAGCCCACGCGTTTGGATGCAACTGAGAAGGCGCAACATCCAAAGTCGCCAAGACCGTCTGCTCGAACCTAGTGAAAGGAGGCCTGATATTCATCTCGTTTATCAGCATATGATACAAAGTAAACTTGAGCTCTCCTGGCCACAAAGCCACATGCTCTCCCTTTTTCATTCCCTCAACTCTCCAAATTCGCTTCGAGCGACCCGAAGCTTTCCTCCCGACCCTCTCCAAATTAAACCCATGCTGGTACAACGATTCGATCTCCAAAATATTTCTGGAAACCCAATCATATTGGGAGACCTCTCGCACCGATACGTCAAGGTCCCCACAACCAGTACTAGAGTACTCATCCAGAGAAACGGCAGAAGCTCGGCTGGACTCCGGTTGGCTCTTAGGGCGAGATTCAACTTGTTTTTCAACACCCTCTCTATCGGACTCATCAGCAGAGTCGGAACTCGACCCAAGATCGACCTCGGAACCCTCTGATTCCTCCACTGGGATTTCCTCATCAGACTCGGAAGTAACAGCCATCACATCCACCAAGCAATCCTCCTCAACATCTTCGGGAGTATCGTCATTCGGCTTATTAGCATCGGTCGCAGGAGAAGAACTTTCGCTCTCAAAATTATCTTCCGCCTTATCACTCACAGGGGCGGAAGCAGAGTGCTCTTGCACGTCCGGGGCGGCGACTTCGGAAGGCTCGGCACGGACCTCAGGGATTTCACCACCAGAAGCCATCGCACTCGTAAACTCTTTCCGGTACTGAGTGACGTCTCTCCGAGTTTGTTTCGTCCTCGCCAGATCGAATCTACAGGAATGGGGGACGAAATGTCAGGAATAAAGATCGAAAAATGGGTTCGCGAGCAAGTCGGAACCCGACCTGACGACCCCCATTCTGAGATCAAAGGGGACGGGGGAAGGTCCAGGCACAAATGAAAAGTAAAGAAAAAACCAAAAAGTAGACTAACCTCGAAACTATGTCGCAAGCTGATGAGGTCTGGAAATAAACGGTTGTCGATCCTCAGAAACCGACCTTAAAGGTACTTCAAACACGTTCACTCTAAAGAAACTCGGGAGCTCTCGAAAGATCGGCAAATCAGAACAAATGAACAACAAACAACAAATGAATTGGTGAGACCCTTTATTTATAGCAAGGCGAATCCAATGGGCCTGGGCCTGGAAGTCGAAGCGTCACATCCAACCCATGGTCCATTAAAATCCGCACGCTGAAGAATAAACGTCACCATCATGCGCCGCCACTACGAAGAGACGCCTTGTCAGAAACAGTAAAAGTGGCACTGATTCCAAAGCAGCACTGATTCCAAAGCAGCACTGAGTTCGGAAAAACTGCCCACGTCGCTCGAAAGCTCGACGGACAGCTAGCATCGCTCGAGAAACCCCGGCCCCGACATAAGCTCGATAAACGAATAGAACCTCCACTCAAAGTCAAGATCGCTCCTCATAGCGACCAGACTTGGGGGACCACTGTTATGGTAATTACAGTAATTTCTATTTGCACCCCTTCTCCAAAAGCCCAATTGATGAGAAGCCCAATTGTAATCAAGAGAGTCCAATCTTCAATGGCCAAGATCAGCCCGCAAGATCGGACGGCCCAAAAACGCCAACACAAACTCATCCAAACTCTATAAATACCCCATTCAATGCTCATTAATGGTAAGCACTTTTCTAACCAAACACTTATTCTCTCAAATACTGACTTAAGCGTCGGAGTATCATTGCAGGTACAACCTCGCCCTCCAAGATCGAACATCTCAAGATCGAACACCTCAACATCGCCTCTCAAGGTCGAACGTCCCCGGTCGAACAAAACTTTCCTCTCAGCCTAAAGACAATGATAGAATCAAGGATAAAATATCTACCAACTGCATAATACCGATCCTCACGATCGGTAGCACGGTACAGAACATATATATATATATTTACTTGATTTATTATTGTATATTTTTTAAATAGGAAAAATGTACCTGGTTGCCCGAGCAACAAAAAGAAATTGAGAGAGTCTTCCATAAGAGATGTTCCCATCGCTATTCTGAATTACTGCGGGACGCGCGTAACAGGAATGAGAAGCCGTCGCATATGGGAGACTCAAGTTGGAACGAACTCAATGAGTATTGGGCGACACCAGAGTTTAAAGCTTATTGTGAAAAAGCCAAGAAGAATCGTGCGTCTGAAAGAGGTGGCTGCACACACACAGGGGGGAGTGTTAATGCGGCAACCCATCACAGGTGTTTGGTAAATTTATTACCTTATTATTTGATTCATTAATTATTTATAATTAACTAGTCATAATTTTCATTTGTATTAATATATAATTAATGATTAATAATACTATATATATAGGAGGCGAGGTATAATAGGACACTTTGCCTGAGTTGCATGAATACATGAGTGTGCGGGAGGACACTGGCGAGTACATTACACCTCGGGCGGCAAATATTTAGGTAAAACTACTTTTACAATTTTATATTAATGTTTAGATAAATATTATTTATAATATTCATCTTTATATATATATATATATATTATTAATTATTTATTTATTTCATGATTGGGTTATTTTTTCAGGAAACCTATCAGGAGGGGGTGACTCAGATGCAAGATGTACAGCAGAGGAGTGGGACACAAATGGATCCTACGGAGGAGGCTAGAGCGGCTCGTGAGTGTCATACCCCAATTTTGTCCGCCTAATTGAAAATTTGTTAGAAAACATCAAAAATATTACTTGTCTGCATTTTCAGGTTTTAATCGTTGACGCAGATCATTTGGTGCTTGTTAACTATTTTGCGTCATTATTAGCGAAACTTGTTTATTTTTTTTATTGCAACAGAAAGAAATGAAAATTTGTTTTTTAGCATTTAATTTTAACTACTATTATTGTTTTAAAAATACAAATATTACAAATTTCAAAAAAATAATAAATGGCATAATGCGAATCCTAACTTAACAAAAAGTATATAAATGATTTTAATTTACAAATTGAAAGCAAATAAACGAAAATGAAATGATTTACAAAATAAAAAAGATAGTGCTCTGTTTGTATGTTGACATGCACAGCCACCTCCTTTTTTAAATGTCTGTTGCTTTTTCCATTTTCTAGCTAAAGTAAACAAAGTTCTACAAGCAACAAGTCTGCTCCAAGCTACCAATCGCTTCACGCCATTCCCCTTTCCCAGGCCACCCTCATCACATCCTCACACAAGCACCAATTTTACAAGCAAACAGCATCACAAACCTACTGCTTCACTCCATCCTCTTCACACAAGCAACCTCCTGCACACAACACACAACCTTTATCATCTATAAGAACACGCTAAACAGAACACACAAGGGAGGGGGGAGAGACATGGTCACAGCCAACACATAAACAGATACAGTCACATAAACACATACAAGGAGGAACGATTACTCAGTTTAGAGAGGAGTAGAGGAACAAATAGAGATGTAAGAGGAAAAGGAAAAGAACACAAAAATGCTTGGGCGCCATTCCATCACCATAGTCCATCTCCTTAACCCCATACACTTCAGAAAAATAGAACTTCCCACGGCTTTCACAGATTCATAGCCTCACCATAGGAGTATTCTTTCAAACACTATGTGGGCAATATTTCTCATTCTCATACATATACACATCATACCCATTAAGAAAATCAAAACCAAAAACAAATGGGAAAAGGGAAGAACTGAGAACAGAATGCACAGAACCAAAAAAGAAAACAATAACAACACTGACCTTGAATCACCACTCATGGTGGTTACAGTCACCATTTCCAGCGCACCCCTCCTTGTTTCTGTCTCTCCCTCTCGCTTTCTCTTTCTTCCACTGTCGCCGGCGCCGACTAAAGCTCTCCCTCCGGCGACGTCGTTCTTCACCCACAGTCGTTTCCTCTCTCTCTCTCTCTTTGAAAAATTGTTTCTCTCTCCTCAAACCCTCTCTGTGATGCGGCACTGGGAATGAAGGAGAAGAGAAATCATGTTTGGTTTTTTTTTCCTGGTTAATTTAAATAGTCTAGGTTTTGTTTTTTTATTTTTAGCTCAGCTTAATAATCGCCGGCGCCGGCGCTTTCTCTTTCTTCCACTGTCGCCGGCGCCGACTAAAGCTCTCCCTCCGGCGACGTCGTTCTTCACCCACAGTCGTTTCCTCTCTCTCTCTCTCTTTGAAAAATTGTTTCTCTCTCCTCAAACCCTCTCTGTGATGCGGCACTGGGAATGAAGGAGAAGAGAAATCATGTTTGGTTTTTTTTTCCTGGTTAATTTAAATAGTCTAGGTTTTGTTTTTTTATTTTTAGCTCAGCTTAATAATCGCCCCCCCCCCCCCAGATTTCAATGTTAACCCCTCTGTTTTTAAAACACCGAGTTGTTATTCACACCCCTTTTCTGTTGTTCGCAACCCCTCCCTCTTCCAAGAATGCAAGGTATTTTTATCTATTTTTTTTTAATTTTAGATTTCTCCTTGCACCTCCCTGTTTTCATTTGTTCAATACCATATTTTTATGTTGCTGACTCTTTTTGTCTAGGTTTTAGTCCTTTTTTGTCACTAGTCAATAAGTCCAACTCATTTTCAAACCAATGAATCCAAAACATTTTCACTTCACCTCATAAAACATTTTTACCTTCTTGCATTCATAAACTTTTACCAAAACTTTGCCCCAACTTTTTACTTTAACTTGCTTGTTTAGTTAAGTTATTTAGCGAAATAATAAGAAGGTCTTCACCCCTTCATGTGCTTCGCACACGTCAAAATAAATTAGGATTTGGGCTTGTCCCCAAATGCTTCCTTTAATAAACTTGTCTTAGGTTGATGATTGGTAAAGAGACTCACACTTGTGCACTTGTGCACGCTAATTTAAGTGTTGAGGATTGACCAAGGTGATTCAACATGCTTTGGTGTTTTGATTGCTAAGATGACTTGCTTGTTTAGGGTTTGCCTATGATCATGATTGAGGCAACTCTTTTCCTTAAGCTAACAATTTCATTGTCCACTCTCATATAAGAATATCATCAACACTTAGATAGGCCCATTCCTCACATTGCATCTTCCACTAGATGTGCATTTAGATTCCCTTGCGTTTTGTAGAAATATTTGAGTATGGTTCTCGCCTAGCATCTTCCACTAGATGTGCATTTAGGTTCAATCTTGCCCACTCTTGTATTTTTGCTTAATGCCCAATTCAAATTCCTTCTTTGCCTATTTATGTGTTGTGGTCTAACATGTGTAGTCTAGGCTAATATTTGCTCAAGAATTCAAATGAGATTGTTGTTTGCCTAAGGATTCGATTTGCATTCATTGCTTTCTTTTCTAAATGGCCTAGCATGAAAATGGTGACTAGTGACAATCACCCATAACCTTTGTTAGTTTGGTTATCCTAAGAGCCCAAATTTCAAAAAAAGGATGTTTTCATATGCATAAGCTACTAGTGATAATCACCCATAACCTTTGTTAGTTTGATTATCATGAATGCTTTCAATTTCAAAAGATATTTTCCTAAGCATCAAAAGTCATAGCAAGTGTTAGTGATGATCACCCATAACCTTTGTTAGTTTGATCATCATGAGTGCCCTTCACTTTTCAAAACCAAAGCAAAAGACTTTCACTTTCAAGGCTCCCAAGAACTACGTCGCTTTGATTCCCATTTGGGATACGTAGGAGCGAGTCACATTCTCGTCAAGCGCAACCATAAAAAGTTTAGCATTTGCATAACAAAAAGAAAAGAATTATTTTCATAACAAAAAAGAATCACTTTTGCAAACCAAGATCGTTTTCAGAACAAAAACCTTTTCCTTTCTAAAATCGTTTTCAACCCATTGTCGCTAGTGGCTAACCAGAACCTTTGTTCGTCTAGTCATTGGCGGCGATGTCTTTTTCCCAAAAGAATAATAAATGATGATCCATCATAACCTTTGTTAGTTTGATCATCGTGCAAATCAATCTCTTTCGAAAATCACTTTCAAAAAAGATAATAAAAACGAGTCGCTACTAATACTCAATCAGAGCCTTTGTTCGTCTGACTGGCGGTAGTGACTCTCATTTTCAAGAGTACTTAGCGGTGATTACCCATAACCTTGGTTAGTTTAATCATCCACTAAATGCTCGTCCTATTTCGAAAACTCACTAAAAAGATAAAAGACAAAAACCTTTTTCAGGACAAAGAAGAACTACGTAGCTTTGAGTTCTCCATCGCACCGGGAGATACGTAGGAGCGGGCCATGTCCCGTCAAGCGTTTTTTTCTAAAAACCCATTCTTCCCCCTTTTCTTTTTCATGATAAATAAAGATTTTCATTAAGAATTTTTCAATAAGAAGTAGAGAGACAAAATTAAGTATTTTCAAGTCAACACACTAAAACCACACATTTAATTAAAGGTTCCCTCTCAGTAGAGAGGACGTGCGGGGTGCTAACACCTTCCCCGCGCGTAACCGACCCCCGAACCCTATTCTCTAGTTTCGCAAGACCAATCGCTTTCCAAAAAAGGTTTTCCTAATATTTTCCTTAATAAATATTGGTGGCGGCTTCGTTGTCTTAGGAAAAGTTGTGAACGAGGAAGGTTCTCCCTCGGGGACTTTTTCGGGCGCAACAGTGAGATTTGGGAGAGAGCAGTTGGTCCACAAAAGAGTAATCGTATGGTAGGATCTGGTGGTATTGGACCGTCTGCTTTCAGAACAAGCATTATTCCGAGTATCTCGAGCTCACGGTCTGCAGAGAGTACTGGTCGCTCTTATGTTCCTAATGCTAGCGAGTTGAATGCTGTCACCCAATTGACACAGCAATTGAGTGAGGTCCATCGCCAGTTTGCGGAGCGGGAGGAGCAACGGGACCGGCATTTGCAGATGCTTCAGGAGAGGGCCAGGCTAGCTGAGGAGCGCGAGGAGGCTAGGCTAGCAGAGCAGGCTAGGTTAAGTGAGGACCGCTTTAAGCTTTTGCTGGATCAGCAGATGATGTCTCAGCACTCGAGGCCTTCATCATCACAGATACCGCCTGCTTCCTACCCGCCGCAGCAGCATCACGGTGGTTCATCATCACAGATACCGCCTACTTCCTACCTGCCACAGCAGCATTACAGTGGTGCATTTCAGCCGTGGGCTGTGCCCCAGTATTCCCAACAGTATCCACCACCCACGTATCCCTCGTATCCACCACACCAGCAGGTTCAGCCATACCAGCACCTTCCACAGCAGTCATACCAGCCCCCCCCCCCCCACAGCAGTCACCCCAGCAGCAGCTCTCCCAACAATACCAGCACCCCCCACAGCAGCTCCAATCACAGCAATCACCCCAGCTCAACTTAAATATCGATCTTAATAATTTGGATGGGATTAATTCTTTTTTTTCATTAGATGCTGATACCTATTACAACCAGGGTGATGAGTCAGGCCAGCACCCACCCTAGTAGTTTTAGATTGTTTTATTTTGTTTTACGGATATTTAAGTTTTTATTTGTTATGGATATTGGAGTTTTAATTTTGTTGTAATGACTTCCCCCGTTTGAATAAAATTAAATTGTATTGACACTTATTATTGTTTTTCATTTGTTTAATATGCATGTCAATATTATTAATTTTAATTTAATTTTTTTTTGAAACAATAATATATTTTTATTTATTATTTTAAATATATTTCTGGATTTAATTAAAATATTTTAATTTATATTTAATTGAAATTTTATTAAAATATTTAATTGAAATATTTTTAAAATATTTATTATTTCTGGATTTAATTAAATATATTGAAATATTTTTAAAATATTTATTATTTTAATATTTTAATTAAATTATTATTTTAAAATTAATATTAATTGAAATTAATATTAATTAAAATATTAAAAAAGTATTTTAATTAATTTTAAAATTAATATTAATTTTAAAATATTTTCAAATTAATATTAATCTTAATTTTAATTAATATATTTTAATTAATTCTTTTACAAGTATTTTAATTAATATTAATTTTAAAATTTTTTTATTTAATTACGATATTTTAATTAAATTAAATAAAATATTTTTATTATTTAATTACGATATTTTAATTTAAAAAATAAAATAATTTCCGGCAGATTCGTTGGAAAATTTAAAAAAAATTAAAAACATTTCCGGCGGAATTTCTTATTTTTCGGCGGATTTTGGAAAATCCGCGTATGTTTTTCCGACGGATTTATCCGCATTTCCGGTGGATTTTCTTTATTTTGCGGCGGATTTTGTAAACTGTTTTGGCGGATTTTCAAATAAAAAATTGTCTGATAAAAGTTGCAAATGCATTTTACTAGGACTCAGTGATGAATCTAAAGGTTATAGATTATACAACCCTATTGATGATAGAATAATTGTTAGTAAGGATGTGGTGTTTGAAGAGAAGGAAAAATGGATCTGGAATGATGACCATCAGCAACATATCACAGAGAACCTAGATTGGGGTGAAGCAGAGTCAGTAACTGAAGAGGAACAGGAATCAGAAGTAAGTGAATCAGATGGTGATGCCACAGAACAGAATAATGATGCACATGAACAGGTTCATGAAGATGATCAGAATTCCCACAATTCCAATACAGATAATGACTCTCAATCTAACTCAGACACTGGAAATCAAAATGAAGCAATAGAACCAAGAGTTAGAAGACCTCCGACTTGGCTCAATGACTATGACAGAGGAAGTGACCTCTCTGATGATGATGAGGAAGCAAATATGGTGGGGACTGAAGGGAGTGATCCACACTGCTATGAAGTTGCTGCCACAAACAGTATGTGGAGGCAAGCCATGGATAATGAAATTGCCTCTATCATTAAGAATGAGACATGGGAATTGGTTGATCCTCCTCCAAACACCAAGAAGATAGGTGTTAAGTGGATTTACAAAACAAAACTGAATGAACTTGGTCAAGTTGACAAGCTCAAAGCAAGACTAGTAGCCAAGGGCTACACCCAAAAGCAAGGGATAGACTACACAGAAGTGTTTGCTCCAGTGAGCAGATTAGTTACCATTAGACTCATCGTTGTTCTAGCTGCTCAACATGGTTGGACTCTTTACCAACTAGATGTAAAATCAGCTTTCTTGTATGGGAAACTGAATGAGGAGGTCTACATAGAGCAACCAAAGGGGTATGTAGTGAAGGGTTGTGAGAACAAAGTCTATAAACTACATAAAGCTCTCTATGGGCTAAAACAAACCCCAAGAGCTTGGTTTAGTCGCATAGAGAGCTACTTCATCAAGGAAGGATTCACTGCAAGTAGAAGTGAGCAAACTTTGTTCTACAAGCATGGTGAAAAGCAAGGAATTCTCATAGTCAGTGTGTATGTGGACGATTTGATCTACACAGGAAATAGCTCAAGTATGATGAGTGAGTTCAAGGCTTCCATGATGAAAGAATTCTCAATGACTGACCTAGGAAGGATGAAATACTTCCTAGGGATTGAAATACTCCAGAAAGATGATGGCACATACATCTGTCAAAGAAAATATGCCATGGAGTTGCTTCCAAATTCCACATGGCCAACTGCAACCCTGTATCCACTCCCATTGTGCCAGGTACAAAGCTGCATAGAGATTCTGGTGGTGAACTGATTGATGAAACAATGTACAAACAATTGATTGGCAGCCTAATATATATCACTGCAACAAGACCAGACTTGATGTATGTAGTAAGCTTGCTGAGCAGATTCATGAGTAAGCCTACACAACTGCATTTGATGGCTGCTAAATGTGTGTTAAGATACTTGCAAGGAACTGTGGAACTGGGGATCATGTACAAAAGGGGAGGGAATCAGAAACTAATTGGATATACGGATAGTGATTATGCTGGAGATGTGGAAGATAGAAAAGTACACCAGGTTATGTGTTCTTCCTCAGTGATGGAGTAGGGGTGTTCAAAACCGAACCAAACCAATAGAAAACCGCAAACCGAACCAACCCAAACCGAAAACCGCAAAAAACCGCAATGCATCGGTTTTGTTCGGTTTTGTTTTCTCACTAACCGACCGGTTCGGTTCGGTTTGCGGTTTGAATTTTAGCAACCGAACCAAACCAAACCGAACCGCTAATTACACACAAGCCCATTTACACCGTAGCCCAATTACACAGAACTGAAGCCCAATTACTAAACCTATTCTCTTCCTCTCAGACCCACTCTCACTCTCGTCTCTCACACGCGTAATATCTCAAATTAGAAACCCTATCTCAGTCTCTCACACAGCGAATCGTAGGAAACAGCTCCACCAAAAGGGAATCGCACCAATTTCCGTTGCAGCTCCACCAAATTCCGTCGCAGCTCCACCAACTTCCGTCGCAGCTCCACCAACTGAAGATCGTTCTTCTGCCATTTCGTAGGTAGGTTTCGTTTTAATCTTCTTCTGCCATTTCGTTTTTAGTTTTTTCGTTTTCTCGTTTTTTCGTTTTTTCGTTTAATCTTCTTCTCTGTGTTTCTGTTTTATGTGTTTGTTTCGTTTAATCTCTTAAATTTCGTATTATGTGTTTGTTTCGTTTAATCTTCTTCTCTTTCTCTGTGTTTCGCTTTCTGTGATTTATGTTTTATGTGTTTGTTTGTTTCGCTTTCTGTTTCTCTGTGTTTCGTTTAAACTCAGTTTATGTGTTTGTTTGTTTCGCTTTCTGTTTCTCTGTGTTTCGCTCATATGCCTATTTGTTTTTAGGGTTTCAATTTCTGTAATTAGCTACATTTCAGTTTCTGTTTTATGTGTTTCTGTTTGGGTTTATGTTTTTGTGCCAGCAACTGAAGAACTCGCTCATATGCCTATTTGTTTTTAGGGTTTCAGTTTCTGTAATTAGCTACATTTCAGTTTCTGTTTTATGTGTTTCAGTTTCTGTTTTATGTGTTTCTGTGCCAGCAACTGATGAATATTGTTCCTTGTAGTTGACTGTTAGTCTATTTTATGATCAGATAATTCATCCCCTATTGTTCCTTGGATATGACGGATGATAATGAAATAAACTCTGTTGCTATCCCCGAAGTTTCGATGACTGAAAATCAGGTAATTGATCCCCTGTTATAGTTTCATGAATCAGAATATTATTGTAAAACATTGTGTCATTCTTACTTTATCTAACGTGCTGTTTTATCTCATTTGTAGGCTGAAAACAGCCCATCACCCATGCCAACAACAGAACGACTGCAAACTATAGAATTGGAAACCGTTGTGGAAGGTTCGAAGGTTCAAAAGAAGAAGAGGAAAGTCGTAGAAGCACCTTCAAATGCAAATGATGATCCTAATGATGATCCTAATGATGATCCTAATGAAGGAGATCCAGGTAAACGAAAACCTTCTAGGCCTAAATCTTGGGTTTGGGATCATTTTACAAAGGATGAATTGACTAAACGAGCTAAATGTAATTGGTGTGGGGCAAGTTATGCATCTGATTCACACATAAATGGGACCACTAATTTAGGAAATCATTTGCGTAAACAATGTAAAAAATTTCCTAAATCTCTTGATCCTACTCAAAGCACTTTTTCAGTTCAAGGATCTAAAAAAGATGGAAAAGGAAATAGTAGTGCACTTGTTGGTATCCATTTTGATGTTGATGTGTGTCGACAAGCTTTAGCTAGAATGATAATTGTAGACGAGTTGCCTTTTTCGTTTGTTGAAAATGAAGGATTTCGTCATTTTATGAGTGTTGCACAACCTAAAGTCCCACTTCCCGGAAGGATTACAATTGCTAGGGACTGTTTGAATCTTTACACAAGTGAGAAACATAAGTTAAGAAGCTTGTTTACTAAAACAAATCAAAGTGTGAGTCTAACAACTGATACATGGACTTCTGTGCAAAATATTAACTATATGGTTCTCACCGCACATTTCATTGATCAAGATTGGAAGTTGCATAAAAGAATTCTGAATTTTTGTCCAATTACGTCACATAAGGGAGAACTAATAGGCAAAAAAATTGAAAAATGTTTGGAGGGTTGGATAATAGATAAGGTTTTCACCATTACGGTTGATAATGCTAGTTCTAATGATGTGGCTATCTCTTACCTAAAAGGTAGAATGGAGGATTGGAATTCACATCCATTAAAAGGGGCACATTTGCATGTTAGGTGTTGTGCGCATATTCTAAACCTTACTGTCAATGATGGATTGAAGGACATGCACTCTTCAATTTTAAAAATTAGGGGTGCGGTTCGATACGTTCGCCAATCAGCTGGTCGTTTGGATAGGTTTAAAACATGTGTTAAGGAAGCTAGGATACAAGACAAGTCTACAGTTCAGTTGGATTGTCCTACTAGGTGGAACTCCACGTACCTTATGCTTGAACGTGCATTGAAGTTCCAAAAAGCCTTTAAGAGATTAGGTGAGAAGTGTGTTGAGTTTGCGACGTTGCAATGTGGTGTCCCAAAAACAGGGGATTGGGATAATGCAAAGTGTTTTGTGCAATTTCTGAAATTGTTTTTTGAAATCACTAAAAAGGTGTCAGGTTCAACTTATGTAACATCTTCTGCATATTTCATTGAACATTGTGTGATATTGGATGCATTCAAGACTTGGATGGGACTTCGTGACCCATTACTTGCAAAAATGGCTGAAAATATGAAAGCTAAATATAGTAAGTATTGGGGGGATGTCACAAAGATGAATATGTTGGTATTTGTTGCTGTAATTTTTGATCCTCGGCGTAAGTTTCAATTTATAAGGTGGGGCTTGAATCATGGTTATGAAAAGGATGTTGCTGATTCTTTGTGTGAAAAGGTAAAGGAAACATTATACAAAATGTTTGAGAGCTATAGAGATTTCTATAATGAAGGCCAAGTAGAAATTGTTACACAAGGAATAGTGTAGCGACCGAAAAATCCGGAGGAGGGATTCTTCGTTGTTTTTGAACAATGGAGCCGCCATCAATATTTATTTTTAGGGAAACATTGAAAAAACCTTCGTTTTTGGGTTCGGAGGTCGATTAAGTGCGGGGAAGGTACTAGCACCCCGCAACATCCTAAAAAAGGTTACCTTTTAATTTAATGTGTAGAAAAAAATTTAGTTTAAAGAAAACATTTTAATTTACCCTTTTTGTTATTTGCAAAAAAACGGAAAGGAAGACTTAATAAAAATTTTAGTTTTTTGCGCTTGACAGGAGTGGGCCCCTGCTCCTACGTATCTCCGGGTGCGATGGAGAAATCAAAGCTACGTAGTTCTTGGGTAGAAAATATTTGTGTGTTGGCATTTTTTTTTATTTTTTTTGAAAAGTTTGGGAAAACTAGAGGCCGCTCATGGTGACCAAACAGATAAATCCAGAGTGGTCGTCATTAATGGCTTATTCGGAAAAGAAGGTATTTATAGCGTTCAAACAAGCAAAACCCAGAGTGACCGCTATAGACAACCTATTTTTTTGCGCGAATTCGATTTTTCAAAGAACGGTTCGGAAGCATCACGTTGTGAAAAAAAGCGGAGTAAGTGATAAAAGGGGGGTGCAAATAATAAAGAAGTTGTATTAAAAAGGGAGGTGTGAATAGCGTTTTGACGCTAGAACAAGGTCACCGGGGGCGCAAATAGCGTTTTGGCGTTTTTTTTTAAAAGGGATGCCGGGGGTGCAAATAGCGTTTTGGCGCTTTTTAAAAAAGGGATGTCGGGGGTGCAAATAGCGTTTTGGCGCTTTTAAAAAAAAGGGATGCCGGGGGTGCAAATAGCGTTTTGGCGCTTTTTAAAAAAGGGATGTCGGGGGTGCAAATAGCGTTTTGGCGCTTTTAAAAAAAAGGGATGCCGGGGGTGCAAATAGCGTTTTGGCGCTTTTTAAAAAAGGGATGTCGGGGGTGCAAATAGCGTTTTGGCGCTTTTAAAAAAGGGATGCCGGGGGTGCAAATAGTGTTTTGACGCTAAAAAAAACGATTGATTGGTTTATTTTTACTTTTTTCTATTCGACTCTAGAACACGTGATTCTTGAGGCGCTTTTCTTTCTAAAAAAACAGAACCTAGACTAAACAAGTGGTATTTTGAAAGCGGATTATGGAGAAAAATTCTTTTATTGTTTTTTTTGTGTTGTCATAGTTAAAAGGGTGCCTTTTTACCCTTTTTTTGAAAAAAAAAGACTTTTGTTATTATATTTTTTTTTGAAAAGAGTAGTGACACTAGTAACCATTTATTTTAAAAAAATATTTTTTAGTATTTGAAAAAAAAGCTTTATTTAAAACCGAAATAAAAAAAGGAACACATTTTTTTATCACTCTTTTTTTTTATCCGGAAAATAGTAATTGTTATAAAAACAACATATCTTTTTTTTTTATCATTTTTTAAAATCTGAAAATTAGAATAATTTATTTAAAAAAAAGCACAACATTTTTTATTTATTTTTTTTTAGACCGAAAATATTAGCACCTAAATAAAAGGAACACACATTTTTTTTGTTTTTGGTTTATTTTAAATCCGAAAATAGTAACCATTTTTTAAAAAACAACATATTTTTTTTTAGCACTTTTTGGTCCGAAAATTAGTAACCATTTTTTTTAAAAAAACAACATATTTTTTTAGCACTTTTTTAGTCCGAAAATTAGTAACCATTTTTTTTAAAAAAACAACATATTTTTTTTAGCACTTTTTTAGTCCGAAAATTAGTAACCATTTTTTTTAAAAAAACAACATATTTTTTTAGCACTTTTTTAGTCCGAAAATTACAATAATTTATTTAAAAAAAGCACAACCAATATTTATAAAAACATCAACTAATATTTATAAAAAAACAGCAACTAATATAAAAACATGACAACAACAAAATAAAAACAGTAACTAAAAAAAACGAAAAAAAAAATGAACAACAATAATTAAAATACAATGGCAATGATTATATGAACAAAATTATAATAACTAAAAATTACAAAAAAAAAAGCAACAATACTACAAATTATTACATTTTTGTACCTTGAACAAATCCAAGCTTTCTTCTTCGGATCTCTTCAATACACCAAAATTTTAAACTAAAAAAAACTAAGAAGGAAGAAAAGAAGGGGAAGAAAATTTTTCTAAGAGAAACCCTAATTTTTTTTAGATTCTCCTTTTTTTTCTAAGAGCCAAATCCGTCCCTCCTTCTAAGGTAAGGACCCCTATTTATACAAAAAAAACTTGCTCTTGCTTCTCTTCATTGCTCCACTTCAACCACTCTTGGATAGTGATGATGATCTTTTTTGACATGATGGAGGTTTGGGGGTAGTTGTTGAAGGGGAAAAAATAAAAAAAAAGAGACATGTGAGATGAGGGGAGAGGAGGGCCGTAGGTTTTGAGAGAGGAGAGGAAGGTTGAGTGTTGTGTGTGAGGGAGGAGAAGAGAGGATGAAGTGAAGGTTGAGTGTGGTGTTGTTTTAGGGTTGAGTGTGAGAGAGAGAGAGTGGAAGAGGAGTGAAGTGTGTGAAGTGATTGAAGTGGAAGAGGTTTGGTGAAGGGGAAAAAAAGAAAAATAAATTTGTGAGAGGAGGGAGAGAGGAGAGAGCCGTAGGTTTTGAGAGAGAGAAAGAGGGGTTTGTGTGTGAGAGTGTGATGTGAGGGAAGTGTGGGAAAATTGTATGGGGAAGGAAAAAAAAATGGGGAAGTGGGATTGTGGGGAAGTGGGATTGTAAGTTCCAAGAAAGGGAGAGAGAGGGGGTAGGTCGAATATGGGGGGAAAAATGGGGAGTGAATTTGGTCACAATTTAGGGCTAGGGGGGAATGGTTAAAAAAAGAAAAAAAAATTTATTTTTTTTTAAAAAAAAAAAATAGAAGGGGTGGCCGAATTTTGAATGAGAGGGGGGGAAAAATTAGGGTTTTGATGGGAATTGGGTTATGGGTTGTGGGTTGGATAGGAATTGGATTGGGCTAGGCGAATTGGGCTAGCTATTTTTACTGGGTTGGGCTTCCATGACAACACCTTATTATTTTTAAAAGACCCCCACTTCCCCTTTGCTTACTTTTGTCTCTTCACTTCTAATAAAAATATTTGTGGTGATTAAAACCCATAGCAATAAAAACAAGAAAATAATACATGACATAAAAAAGATTATTATTTTTTTTTCAAAAATTAAAACTTGTAGCAAACTAAAAATAAAATAAAACATGGCATGAAAAGAAGAATATTATTTTTCTCAAAAAATAAATAAAATTTCTTTTTTTTTTTGGATAGGACAAAATTAGGGTATTACAGCTGCCCCTCTTTATTTATATTTTGCTAGGAAATAGGAGGGGTTTCCAATTTCTCGAGGAAAATAGAAATAAAGATAACAAAACGCTAATTTTGTCCAGACTGAGAATTTGTGTTGCTTCTTCTCTTTTGGTTTGAAAATTATGAAAACTGGGTTGCTTTAGACAGAAAGTAAATAGGGAGCACCGGGGCTCTGGGGGATCGCTGGGGATCTGAAGGGCATGCCTAAGCCTGAGGGACTGATGGGTCCGAAGGAGCGCAACTAGCTTATGGTACTAGTAATACGGTCTGTATGTGGGGTGGCCTTTTTTTCGAGCGGCCGCGAAGGACGTACACCGAGTCTTAGGCTGACACAGCTAGTCTGAAGGACTTGGGGTCGGGCGATCCGTCGCGCTCAGTGTCGACTTAGTGATCTGGTGGTATGGTTCGAAGTCGTTGCTTGGACGTGTTAATTCGAATTGACCTGAAGGACCTGGGGTCGGATGATCCGTCGTGCTCAGTGTCGACGTAGTGATCTGAGAGTAGGGTTTGAAGTCGTTGCTTGGACGTGTTGATTCAAACTGAACTGAAGGACCTGGGGTCGGTTGATCGGTCGGTTGCTCGATAACGCGACATGCGATCTGGATTGAAGGACCGTTGTTGGTCTGAGGGATCTCTGTTAGACTTGGTGCTAACATTGTGATTTGGTTTGATGTAGGATCGATGCTCGTCGCGTCGACTTTTAAAAACTGGAAGGACCGACACTTAAAGTTGAAAAACAGCAGATGCTATGCATATGACATGCATGTAATGTATGCATGTGTGATGATTGGTTTTGAGTGGAATGATGAATGAAATGTAATGGATGACTTCTGTTTTTTTTTTTTGTTTCTTTTTTTGACTATTTTTGCTCTTTTGCTCTTTCTTGACTCTTTTGCTTTGCTCTTTTGCTCTTTTTTGACTCTTTCACTTTGCTCTTTTGCTCTTGCTCTTTTGCTCTTGCTCTTTTTCTCTTTCTTGCCCCTTCTTGTTGATCAACTCGCAGGACTTTTGACGTAAGATACGGGAGTTGCCCAAAGTAGTTCTATTGAAGTGCGGCCTATTGTTATCATTCGCCTTTTTGAAGTGATCTTGTATGTATTTATCTTTTTTGCTATTTCATTTATGAGAGATCGCCTCGTTTATGTGACCTTTAGAAATTTCGTAATACTCTGTAATGCTTTTAGTCATGCACATGTTTCACAATTCAATATCACTTACCATAAAATATCATTTCAAAACAAGGGAAAATAAAGAAGAAGGGAAAGTGTTTGTCATTAAGACTGGAGCCGAGTGTACGAAAGGGACACCGGCTTGAGAGCATATTAAGAATTCGAAAGAAATGAAAAGGCAAAAATACTAAGCAGATCTTTGGGTAGTTAGTGTCCTTGAGGTAACAATGTTGGCCTCCCATATTCACGACCTTGATCAACTCACCATCCGGCTTTTGTTGATTGCCTAAACATTTATTTAGTCCAACTTCCTGACCCTAACTTTTGCCTGGATTGCCCCTTCGGGTTTTCAATCCACCGGGTCGCTCTAATTTTTGCCTAGGTTGCCCTTTCGGGTTTTCAGCCTAGAGAGCTCGTTTTTCTTGGCTCATTTTTTCTCTTTTCTCTATATGCATTTTTTAGGCATCGTACTTGACCGCATCAGAATTCATCGGGGGTGGGAAGTATTTGCCCTCTATTTTCTTGGGGGTTAGGGCCCCCCTCCAGAGAGTGATTTCTTTACCGCATAAGGTCCTTCGTAGTTCAGGGTCCATCTTCCACGGGGATCCTTTTGGATGGGTATGATTTTCTTGGGCACCAAGTCTCCTTGAAATTGTCGGGGACGGACCTTTTTCTGTTAATCTTTCTTTGCTCTTTTTTGATATGACACAAACAACCATCCTTTTATTTGATAAGGTTTAATGGAAGTGCTACTTCCATCGCACGGGGTTGCCCCTGTTGAAGTGTGAAACAAGGTCTGATCTCCATGTAAGGTAAAAAGGAGCATTTGAAGGTTACTATCATCTCTGATATTCTTTGTTTGTCGCCGCAACTGCCTCATTTATTTTTGGGCGGTACGGGGAGGGGTTATGATGCTCGACTTGGGGTCTCCACACAAACCTTTCCCCACTGTTCGCGATGATCTTGCTTGGAAGGTTGTAACGAAAGACCAAATTTATTGACAATCACTGATTTTCTTACACCGGTGGGTATCTTGTGTCAGACAAAGTAATGCGAGCGAATTTTCTTGATTCACTGCCCTTTTGGTGTGATGTTCATTCTAACATCTTTTTGCCTTCTCTCGTTCCCAAGTTAATCATCTCACTTGATTCCACGAGAAGCTGGACCACTTCATCCTCCTGCTTCATTATTCTCATTACCTCTGGAGGAGTTTTCCCAGTTATCTTCTACATCTTCCTTAGTTTGGGCTGATAGAAGTTATGATATGAGTCAACGATGTTGTTATTTCCAAGGACAAATTATTTAGATCTGCATTAGTAGAAATTAAAAAAGGATGGAAGAAGAAGCGAATCGAGCGAATGAGCGAAGAAGTTTATGGGAGAATTCAAAATGCTATTTTATTAATATTGATACTGAAAAGAAACATGTGTGCCCTTATTGAAATGTCCTAAGGCCTTGGGCAGAGCCATAGGATTGCATTACAAGAAAATTACTTTGAACTGAAAATCACAAGAAAATCGATGGTCCCCCAATTCATAAGTGCTTCAGATGCAGGATAACGACGCACAAGGATGATGATGTCCTCTCTAGCATTTTGAACGCCTTCAATTTGACAAATGACTCTTCATGCCCCTAGAAAGGGGTTATTGCCTTCATTGAAGTTCAACCATTTGGATTCGATCAGATCCTGAATCACATGTCTCAGCGCCTTGCAGTTTTCCACTGAATGCCCAATTGCGCCTGCGTGAAAATCGCATGTGGCATTTGGGTCGTAGCCCCTCGGGAAAGGAGGTTCAATAGGTCTCATCGGGCGGGGGGAGATTAAGTTGTGACTGGTGAGGTGGTTGAACATGTCTGAGTAGGATACGGGAATTGGATCAAACGGTACATGTTTCCTTTCTGGATAGTTTGGTGGCCCATGGATTCTACTGGTTTGGGTAGAGAAGCGCAGGGCTTGGGGACGGTTTCTGGAAGCGTAAGAGGCTTTCCCTGGTCCTGTTATGGAATTGGTTTCTCCTTCATCGTTTTCGGTTGAACCGTGAGTAATTTTCCCGTTTCTCATTCCGCTTTCTAACCTTTCCCCTATGGTGACCATGTCTGAGAAGTTAGAGGATACACTCCCAATCAGCTTGTCATAGAAGGGTGACTGCAAAGTGTCCCTGAACATGGATACCATCTCCTTTTCCAGTAAAGGTGGTGCCACCTGCGCTGCTAGTCCCCTCCAACGTTGGGCGTACTCCCTGAATGATTCATGGTTTCTTTTCACCATATTCTGCAACTGTGCTCTATCAGGAGCTATGTCGATGTTGTATTTATATTGCTTGAGGAAAGCATCGGCCAGATCTTTCCAACATCGAATGTGGTTGCGTTCCAACTGCATGTACCATCTTGAGACTGCCCCAGCTAGACTGTCCTGGAAGTAGTGAATGAGCAGTTTATCATCATGTGCAAAGGCAGCCATTTTTCTACAATACATGGTCAGATGGCTAGCAGGACAGGTTACACCCATGTATTTATCAAAATCTGGCACCCTGAATTTGGGAGGAATGACCACATTAGGGACAAGACACGGGTCATAAGCGCCGGTTGCCCCAATATTGGATCCTTCAACTGCTCTCAACCTTTCCTCAAGCATTTGTAGTTTGTCTTTGGCTTGAGGGTTCTCCATAGAGTGATTGTGAGGGATCCCACTCATACCATAGTAAGGATGAATTATCGGAACTATGGCTGGGTTCACATTTGGGGTATGTGAATGAGTGGGATTCCTGAGGTTGGAACCCTGAGCTTGAGCGTCAACTATCAGCGGTGGAGGGCAGCCAAGTGGGAGTCTTTGTGGTGCGATGACGGGGTTCGGGTTTTGAACTTGTGGTGCCCCCGGATTACCATCTTGACCCGTTGGTGTGAGCTGTTGTTGGCCCGCGACTCCTGAGGGACCGTCTTCTGGATTAGCGTCGACTGTCGGAGGTGTGTAACCTTGTGGAAGTCCGTAAGGAGGCCATATGTAACCTTGGTCATTAGTCCCAGTGGGGGGCACTGTATGCGGGATCTCGAGTCCATTGGGAGGATGGGGGTTGGTAACTTGATTTTCCGTGTTCCCAGCGAAGACATCTTCACTTGTGTCTTGGCCCCTCAAAGCTTGTAGAACCTTCAAGATTTCAGCCATCTGTTCTTTCATCCCATCTATTTCTGCCCTAAGCTCTTGATTGCCTAGGTTCTGAGGTGGATTGCCTTGATCTGGGTTATCTTGAGGCGGATTGTCCTGATTTTCTTCCATGTTTCTAGCCTGAGAACGAGTCCAATAGCGATGTTGACGCACCAGCTTGCTTTCTTTTTTTTTTACTCTCTGTTGATAGGGTACATGATATGAGTATATGGATGGATGAAAATATGAGTGATGCATGGACAAGTGAATGAATGGGAACATGTATGTGTATGGGTTTTATGCTTAATGAAATGAATGCATGTAAGGACTTTTATCATTTTTTTTGAAATAATGATTTTGTATGATGGATGAAAGAAGAATGATGTTACACGTGTTAAAAAAAATAAAAGAAGTCTTTTTTTTTGGTGATTCAACTTTGAGAAACATTAACCATGTCACATAAAATATATGTAAAGGGCAAAAGGAGTAAATGGTTTTTCATTATTTTGATTTTTTTTTGAAAAAAAAAAGTTTTTGTGATGATGCAACGGGTGGGTGAATTGCCCTTGTGTCCTAAACAGGTTAGGTCTTATATATAGGTCACGGTCCAGGGCTACTTGTGTGATCAATCTCTCAGGTGGCTCTAATCACTTCCTCACAAGGGTCTCCAGAGCTGAAATCTCCTTCGTGATATGACCCACAACGATAGCGAGCTACCTGGTGTGGGATACCACGAAAGAGCGTACTCTGGTTGAGGCTTTCATGAGAGTCAGACAGATAAAATCCAGAATGACTGACACTAATTGCCTCCACTCGTCCTAGGTTTTTTTTTTCAGACCCGGGTATAGGGCCCCGCTCGAGAGTGTGTGCAATAAACAAGTGTAATTGATGTGTGTGATATAAGCAACCTAAACTACCCGTGCTGCAAAAGAAATACAGATAATAGTGCAAAGGTTTTCTACCCTAAGGTTCAATAAAGCAAATAAATAGATAAGTAAAATAGACATGCAAATAGAAAGACTAAGGGTAAACAAAGGTACTAAACTAACAAATATCTACACATTTAACTAAATTAGGCTTGACCCTCTTAAATAGAGTCCCCAGTGGAGTCGCCAGCTGTAGCGACCGAAAAATCCGGAGGAGGGATTCTTCGTTGTTTTTGAACAATGGAGCCGCCATCAATATTTATTTTTAGGGAAACATTGAAAAAACCTTCGTTTTTGGGTTCGGAGGTCGATTAAGTGCGGGGAAGGTACTAGCACCCCGCAACATCCTAAAAAAGGTTACCTTTTAATTTAATGTGTAGAAAAAAATTTAGTTTAAAGAAAACATTTTAATTTACCCTTTTTGTTATTTGCAAAAAAACGGAAAGGAAGACTTAATAAAAATTTTAGTTTTTTGCGCTTGACAGGAGTGGGCCCCTGCTCCTACGTATCTCCGGGTGCGATGGAGAAATCAAAGCTACGTAGTTCTTGGGTAGAAAATATTTGTGTGTTGGCATTTTTTTTTATTTTTTTTGAAAAGTTTGGGAAAACTAGAGGCCGCTCATGGTGACCAAACAGATAAATCCAGAGTGGTCGTCATTAATGGCTTATTCGGAAAAGAAGGTATTTATAGCGTTCAAACAAGCAAAACCCAGAGTGACCGCTATAGACAACCTATTTTTTTGCGCGAATTCGATTTTTCGAAAGAAAGAAAAAAAAGAACGGTTCGGAAGCATCACGTTGTGAAAAAAAGCGGAGTAAGTGATAAAAGGGGGGTGCAAATAATAAAGAAGTTGTATTAAAAAGGGAGGTGTGAATAGCGTTTTGACGCTAGAACAAGGTCACCGGGGGCGCAAATAGCGTTTTGGCGTTTTTTTTTAAAAGGGATGCCGGGGGTGCAAATAGCGTTTTGGCGCTTTTTAAAAAAGGGATGTCGGGGGTGCAAATAGCGTTTTGGCGCTTTTAAAAAAAAGGGATGCCGGGGGTGCAAATAGCGTTTTGGCGCTTTTTAAAAAAGGGATGTCGGGGGTGCAAATAGCGTTTTGGCGCTTTTAAAAAAAAGGGATGCCGGGGGTGCAAATAGCGTTTTGGCGCTTTTTAAAAAAGGGATGTCGGGGGTGCAAATAGCGTTTTGGCGCTTTTAAAAAAGGGATGCCGGGGGTGCAAATAGTGTTTTGACGCTAAAAAAAAACGATTGATTGGTTTATTTTTACTTTTTTCTATTCGACTCTAGAACACGTGATTCTTGAGGCGCTTTTCTTTCTAAAAAAACAGAACCTAGACTAAACAAGTGGTATTTTGAAAGCGGATTATGGAGAAAAATTCTTTTATTGTTTTTTTTGTGTTGTCATAGTTAAAAGGGTGCCTTTTTACCCTTTTTTTGAAAAAAAAAAGACTTTTGTTATTATATTTTTTTTTGAAAAGAGTAGTGACACTAGTAACCATTTATTTTAAAAAAATATTTTTTAGTATTTGAAAAAAAAGCTTTATTTAAAACCGAAATAAAAAAAGGAACACATTTTTTTATCACTCTTTTTTTTTATCCGGAAAATAGTAATTGTTATAAAAACAACATATCTTTTTTTTTTATCATTTTTTAAAATCTGAAAATTAGAATAATTTATTTAAAAAAAAGCACAACATTTTTTATTTATTTTTTTTTTAGACCGAAAATATTAGCACCTAAATAAAAGGAACACACATTTTTTTTGTTTTTGGTTTATTTTAAATCCGAAAATAGTAACCATTTTTTAAAAAACAACATATTTTTTTTAGCACTTTTTGGTCCGAAAATTAGTAACCATTTTTTTTAAAAAAACAACATATTTTTTTTAGCACTTTTTTAGTCCGAAAATTAGTAACCATTTTTTTTAAAAAAACAACATATTTTTTTTAGCACTTTTTTAGTCCGAAAATTAGTAACCATTTTTTTTAAAAAAACAACATATTTTTTTTAGCACTTTTTTAGTCCGAAAATTACAATAATTTATTTAAAAAAAGCACAACCAATATTTATAAAAACATCAACTAATATTTATAAAAAAACAGCAACTAATATAAAAACATGACAACAACAAAATAAAAACAGTAACTAAAAAAAACGAAAAAAAAAACATGAACAACAATAATTAAAATACAATGACAATGATTATATGAACAAAATTATAATAACTAAAAATTACAAAAAAAAAAAGCAACAATACTACAAATTATTACATTTTTGTACCTTGAACAAATCCAAGCTTTCTTCTTCGGATCTCTTCAATACACCAAAATTTTAAACTAAAAAAAACTAAGAAGGAAGAAAAGAAGGGGAAGAAAATTTTTCTAAGAGAAACCCTAATTTTTTTTAGATTCTCCTTTTTTTTCTAAGAGCCAAATCCGTCCCTCCTTCTAAGGTAAGGACCCCTATTTATACAAAAAAAACTTGCTCTTGCTTCTCTTCATTGCTCCACTTCAACCACTCTTGGATAGTGATGATGATCTTTTTTGACATGATGGAGGTTTGGGGGTAGTTGTTGAAGGGGAAAAAATAAAAAAAAAAGAGACATGTGAGATGAGGGGAGAGGAGGGCCGTAGGTTTTGAGAGAGGAGAGGAAGGTTGAGTGTTGTGTGTGAGGGAGGAGAAGAGAGGATGAAGTGAAGGTTGAGTGTGGTGTTGTTTTAGGGTTGAGTGTGAGAGAGAGAGAGTGGAAGAGGAGTGAAGTGTGTGAAGTGATTGAAGTGGAAGAGGTTTGGTGAAGGGGAAAAAAAGAAAAATAAATTTGTGAGAGGAGGGAGAGAGGAGAGAGCCGTAGGTTTTGAGAGAGAGAAAGAGGGGTTTGTGTGTGAGAGTGTGATGTGAGGGAAGTGTGGGAAAATTGTATGGGGAAGGAAAAAAAAATGGGGAAGTGGGATTGTGGGGAAGTGGGATTGTAAGTTCCAAGAAAGGGAGAGAGAGGGGGTAGGTCGAATATGGGGGGAAAATGGGGAGTGAATTTGGTCACAATTTAGGGCTAGGGGGGAATGGTTAAAAAAAGAAAAAAAAATTTATTTTTTTTTTAAAAAATAAAAATAGAAGGGGTGGCCGAATTTTGAATGAGAGGGGGGGGAAAAATTAGGGTTTTGATGGGAATTGGGTTATGGGTTGTGGGTTGTGGGTTGGATAGGAATTGGATTGGGCTAGGCGAATTGGGCTAGCTATTTTTACTGGGTTGGGCTTCCATGACAACACCTTATTATTTTTAAAAGACCCCCACTTCCCCTTTGCTTACTTTTGTCTCTTCACTTCTAATAAAAATATTTGTGGTGATTAAAACCCATAGCAATAAAAACAAGAAAATAATACATGACATAAAAAAGATTATTATTTTTTTTCAAAAATTAAAACTTGTAGCAAACTAAAAATAAAATAAAACATGGCATGAAAAGAAGAATATTATTTTTCTCAAAAAATAAATAAAATTTCTTTTTTTTTTTGGATAGGACAAAATTAGGGTATTACAAATAGAAATATCAGATGTTGTTGTATCTTCTAGTCGAATTGATGATGCATTTGATAAGGACATGGACAATGATCAGACTCTTAGTAAAAATGAAGTGGATATGTATCTCACAGAGCCTAGGGAGAAGAAAAGTCCAGATTTTGACATCTTGAATTGGTGGAAGGTAAATTCTACCAAATACCCTACTCTTGGTTTAATGGCTAGAGATATATTGGCTATGCCCATATCTACTGTTGCTTCAGAGTCTGCTTTCAGCACTGGAGGTAGAGCTCTTTGTTCTTATAGGAGCTCTCTTACACCACAAACCGTTGAAGCCTTAATTTGTGCACAAAATTGGTTAAGATCCTCTCCTATGTCGGTGGATATTGAAGAGCTCTTGGAAGACTTGGAAAAGCTGGAAGAAGGTATATATATAAATGTGTGTTGTAAATTCTGTTTTGTGAAATTATAATTATTTGTTTTGTCTAACTTTTGTTAATGTATTTGATACATTCTTAGAACTTGCTCCGATCCCACAACTGAATGAGGGGCTTTCTGATATTGAATCTGATGACGAGTAGATGTATTTTGGAGCTAAATCAAATGAAATGGTATACAATTTAATTGTTTGTATTCAAGACAAATCTGATTATGGAAGTTTGATTTAATTGTTTGTAGTTGAAGACAAATCTGATTATGTTATGCTTATGCAGATATGGATAATGGAATCCAGCTAATCAATTGAAGAGGATGCATATTGCTTTGGAAGGAGGGCATATTTGATTATGTTTTGTTTGATTTAGTTGAATATGATTTTGTAATGTTATTTTGGAGAACTTCTGTAATGTTTGATTATGTAATGTTATTTTGAAGAATTTGTCAGTCCTTCTCCTTAGTTGAATCTGAAGGAGGATGCATGCTTGATTATGTAATGTTATTTTGGAGAACTTATGTGATGTTATTATAAATGTCAGACTTATAAATTGTTTTAGATTGGACAATTTTTATTATAAATGGGCAGATTTATAAATTGTTTTAGATTGGCAAATGTTTATTATAAATGGGCAGATTTATAAATTGTTTTGTTTCGTCAAAAACCGAACCAACCGAACCAAACCAAACCGCATTGGTTTGGTTTGGTTTGGTTCGGTTTGTTTTTTAGAATCCAACCGAACCAAACCAAACCGCATCTATATTTACCTTGCGGTTCGGCTCACTTTTTTGCTCAAAACCGAACCAACCCGCACCGCGAACACCCCTATGATGGAGCAGTGGCATGGAGCTCCAAGAAACAACCAATCGTGACCTTATCTACCACTGAAGCTGAGTTTGTTGCAGCAGGGTCAGCAGCATGTCAAGTCATGTGGATGATGAAGGTCAGCAAGGAATTAGGAGAAAACATTGGTGACAGTGCAGAGACACTGTGTGATAACAGCTCTGCTATAAGACTGTCCCACAATCCTATCCTCCATGGGAGGAGCAAACATATAGAAGTAAGGTATCACTACCTCAGAGACTTGGTGAAAGCTGGAAGTATTCAACTAACTCACTATGGAACCAAGGAGCAAAGGGCAGACATCTTCACCAAGCCTTTAAGCAGATAAGTGTTCTTGAAACTAAGAGACATGCTGGGAATGAATTCTGTTCCCACTGTAAACTAGATGCTCACTGATTTTGAGTCTCAAGTTTACGGGAGAGAATGTTAGGGCCATATTGTAATATTGATAGAATAGATGTGCAATATTGATAGTTTTGTAAAAGTCAAAATTGGTAGTTGACTGCCATGTCAGCATTCTGCTAGGACTACCCGTTTTCTGTTACTTACAGTTGTAACTAAACAGTTTTTGTTAGATTGGCTTTGTATTAACACTCTGTTCCATCAATGAGAATAAGGTTTTCCATTTTCTGTTTGAATTCTGCATAACAATATATATATATATATATATATATATATATATATATATATATATATATATATATATATATATATATATATATATATATATATATATATTGGGGATCAAGTTACTCCAAGAGTAACTTTTGTAGACATTCAATTTTACCGTTCCACCTAATATCTTTTTGTAGACATTCAATTTTACCGTTCCAACCGTTGAATAGTTTTATATTATCTTAATGATCATGCATACCAAAAGTTATAGAAATTGAATATATGTAGCTATTGAATCTTGTTGTCCATATTTTACTTGTATTTTGAAAAGTATAACATACATTGAATTAAACTTATATGATCAGAGATCAAACATTTTTAAAAATTTATGAAAATTTGCATATTTGATATACTCAATTAGAACTATTAATTTGACGGTTGGATCGGTAAAATTTAATGTCTACAAAAAGATACTAGGTGAAGTAACTCTTACAGAAGTTACTCTTGGAGTAACTTGATCCCCACTCATATATATATATATATATATATATATATATATATATATATATATATATATATAATACAGTAATACTCTATTTTTATTAAACTATATAAAAATTTTTAGAAGAATATACTTGCGGGAGAAAACTTTAATAATTCATTCTACATGTTTGGTTGTGATTATATTCCACCTAATGATAATAGGGTGGAAGATTTTGTAGCACATTTGATTTTTTTTTTTAATATAATAGGTGCTCAAAGGCCCGAAACGAAAAACCTAGCTCATTTAATTTTGAATGGCGGTATTGTTGTTTGAGTAATAAGGATGGAGAAAAGAGTAGAGACCAATAAGAGATGTTCTGCATGATGTAATAGAAAATAAAGAGAGATGTAACATTGCCCAGTAGTTTTACAAGGGCAACAGCGGAAGAAAACTATGTTAACATTGGTTTTCATCTAAAAATGTTAATTGGACTTAGTGTGTCTTTGTTTTTTCAAAATTAAAAGAAGAAAATTAATGAATTTAAGGTGAGTTATTGATACCGCCATTCTATGTAACAGAGAAATAAGTTATTTCTCTGTTTTTTGAAAGGGTGTCATTTTCTTCATTTGAATGATATAATAGTGCCGACATGACTTAGCAAAAAAATGTGGGACATGTAGTACAAATAACGAAGCAACTCATGAAAATGGACCTCACACCAATGGTAGACTAATTAACATTTTTGAGAACTAAATTAGGCACCAACATTTTTGTGAGGGGCAAAATTTTTTATTCACTCTTATTAAAATTAGAGGTCCATGATAGTTAAATCACAATATTACAACGCTACTCCTAATGAAGATTTGGTTGGGGTGCAGTCGATATTGCAAGCAGACAATAATTAAGTTCAAGGCCGTCCGATCTTGATCGGATAGGCTAAATTTCAAAGTCGATTTTTATTAATCAAAACTTTCAATAAGTGTCTAACTACTTGACGTACTACTGAAAAATCTGATTGCATTTAATCCAATAAGATAGACGAAAACAGAAGTTATATTAGTAGATGTTATTTTCTTTAGGGCAGTATTAGTAGTTTTTTTGACCGGACAGGTAGTATTAATTTTTTTTGACAGGAAGGTAGTATAAGTTTTTTTTTTCGATAAGCAATTCATTGAAGGGAGCACAGGGGGTGCCCAACCCTTACAATGAGAGGAAATGGAAGGGGGAGAGCCTTCTCAAAACCTCCCTGAACCAAAACCCATTGGGAAAAAGACTCAGGCAGGAAAAAGAGTACCCTGTGAGTGCACTACAGTGGGAAAGCCTAACCCAGTGGCGGACCCAGGACCCCGGGGTCAGGGGTGTCAAATTTTTTAAGGTCGGTGTCAAGTGGGTGCAAAATTTGGTCTACTAGTACAATTTCAAATTTTCAGGGGTGTCAAAATTAAAATTTCAAGAGATTTAAGCTATTTATATAGGGTGTTTAGTGCAAAAAAAAATTCCAAGGGGTTCAACTGAACCCCTGGTTACATGCTAGGTCTGCCACTGGCCTAACCCACTGTTTCTCCCCCTACCACCCAACAAAATAATTAATACAATGGTAAGCATTATTCCACCAAGAATCTAAAACATAACCGGAATGACTACCCACCCCATAAATAAACCAAGACCAAGACATACTTTTAATATGCCATACAATCGAGTCTAAAACCGGTTCTTCCCCCTTGAAGATAAGATTATTTCGAGTCAACCAAATACTCCAACACGAAGCCAGCCAAATAAGGTGATTAATCTTCTTTGATTTCTTGCCGGTAAACACTTTTGCAAAGGAATCGAAATGCTCCATCAAAGTCTCCTCAACGATATGATCCACACCAAGCCATAACTCCACCTTTTTCCACACCATCCTAGCCAAATCACACCCCACGAAAAGATGGTCCAAATCTTCAAAATCATTATGACAAAATGCACAGGCCGCCTCCTCCAACGATTGAATAACGTTGCGATGAAGCAAGGAAGCACGAAGAGGAAGAGCCGAGACAAGCATACGCCACCCGAACAACTTAATTTTCGACGGAGCAGCTGTTTGCCACACGGCTTCAGTTCTGGCCGAGAGCAGAGGGGGAAAGACAGATGCTGGCCGAAAGCTCTGCACTTGGATATAACAAGAACTAACCGAAAACAATTTATCTTGAGTTAGAATCCATTTCCAACAATCAGATTTACCTCGAATCGGAGAGACTTCACGCAAAATATCCGCCAATACCGCAGCTTCTTGAACACAGAGATGACTACCTGCAACATTAGATAAAAAATTCCAACTCCAAACATCTCGTCTCCAACAACCCACTTCAGCCACAGTGATATCCTTATTATCACAACCTGCAAATAAATTAGGAAATACAATAGAAAACGGTTGGTGACCATTCCAATAGAAAAGGTAGTATAAGTTAAAACATTAAACTTTGTCAAAAAAAATTACAATACTAAAAAGCAAGTTTTTCTATTAATGTATTGGTGAACGTATTTTAAGTCTCAACATTAAAAGGAGTACTATTTGATTTTGAGTACTTTTCAAAACAAAAGACTACTAGTACCTTACATTAATTAGACAATTATATTTTGATTTTTTGGAAGTCTTTGAAAAACAATGGTCAATAAATAAGATCCGAATTAAATCGACAATTATTTAATTTAGTTGTTATCCCTACTCCTGTTGGTAAATTAATTATTAATTATTCACTCAATCTAAATGGATGGACTCAGCTAGTACCGAGTTAGATCTCCGACAATAGAATAAATTAGAGCCAAATTTTACTTACCTTAGAGCCGAACTTCGAATTATTCATGACCCCTTTCCCCGGGACTTATACTACAAAATTAATTATTAATTAAGGATTTTTTTGTACCCCACCTCATGCACTTATACCCCCACAAAATATGATAATCCGAAAATACTCTTAAAAAATTCTTCAAACGGATTTATCTAATTTAAAGATAATTCTGTTCTTCAAAAATAACAAAACGCATTTACCCAAGACATACTTAATTCTGTTTTTGTTATTTTTAATAACGGATTTATCTATTATTAAATAAATCCATTTTGAATTTTTTCAAAACGGATTTATCTAATAAATAGGTAAATCCGTTTTGTAAAGTAATTAATAAATAAAAGTGATAAATCTGTTAAAAAGTTAAAATAATTTTTTTTAAAAAAAATAAAATAGATATGAATATTAGTTGTCTTTTTGTTTTGTTTAGTGTGTAGGTATTCGTTAACACGTGACGATGTTGTACGTCATGTGAATAATTTAGGCTAAAAAATTGGTTTTCGGGCAACCTACTCCGATTATAATGAAAGTATGAAACCACAACCTTTAAATCCGAAAAAAATCAGGGATCAAGACTCCCAAAGAAGGGACTTCTATCTGGACAACGAGACTCAAAATCCCAAATTCCATTGTACAAGCCAAATTTATAATTTTTAGATTAGTTTTGACTCTTAAACGAATTTTTAGTAGTGTTTTTATAACATTTTTTAAAAAATTAAATAAAAAACTGTTATTTTTAATACACAAAGCGGATTTACCTATTTATTAGATAAATCCATTAGATAAATCCGTTTTGAATATTTTCAAAACAGATTTATCTAATAATAGGTAAATCCGTTTTGCAAAAACAAAAAAATGGATTTAAGTGTTGCTTAGAAGATTTTGGCTTGCAAAATTAAAAAAACGAATTTAAGTCTTGCTTAAGTAATTCCAGTTTGCAAAAATAAAAAACTGAATTTAGGTAAATATTTTTTTTGAAAAAGGATTTATCTAACTTAAACATAAATTCATTTTGAAAAAACTAAACACAGATTTATCTTTAAATTAGATAAATCAAGAGTATTTTAGGATTATCATATTTTATGGCTATAAAGTGGGGCTAAAAACCCCCGTTAATTAATTAATTAATTACAATGAGACAATCTGATGCAGTTGCTGTAGTTTTTGTTGGTTTGCTATATTTTGCAAAAAATTTGACCCTTTTAATAAGACTGAGAACTGACATGCAATACAATCGGCTGCTTTGTCTCTCTTGTATCCCCTCTCTCTCTCTATAAAGCGCACACACACATCCCACTCTTTCACTTCACTGCACATCTTTCATTTCAACTCCTCACCTTCTCTTTCTTTCCGCTTCTCGTTTTCAATTCTCAAACCAACAAATGGAAAAGGCCCAGACCCAATCCTGGCGACCCGGCCCGTTTCACGCACCTTTATTCCGTCCACCGGAGACACCGCGCGAACCGATGGAGTTTCTCTCTCGTTCATGGAGCGTATCTGCTCATGAAGTCTCCAAAGCTCTCTCTCCCGCTCCTTCCAAATCTCCCAACACCGACACCGTCGTTATACCAGAGGACGTAGCAGATGAAACGGAAGAATCCTCCACCGTTCCGTTAAACCCGTTCTCTTTCGCTTCCTCTGAAACATCTCAGATGATCATGGAACGCATCATGTCACAATCTGTAAGTCTCTCTAACAGAGCATATAAGAGATGAAGGTATGTTCTGCGTCTTCTTCTTCTTCCAACGCTAACTATTTTTTTTTTGAGTTGCTTACTCAGCAGGAAGTATCTCCAAGAACCTCAGGGAGACTCTCTCACAGTCACAGTAGTGGTCCTCTTAACGGCTCCTTAACAGATAGTCCCCCTCTTTCCCCGTCTGAAATCGACGATATCAAGGTACTATGTGTTCTTTTATTTCGCAATAACTCTTCATTTCTCATCACTGACAACCAAACATGTCTTTCGCGTTTCTCAATAACCAAAACCTCGCTTTAATTAATTACCCTCCGCACTTTGACTTTAAATTCAACAGTTTCCGGATGACAGATTAATTAACTGAAAGCGTGTGAAAATAAACCTGGTAATTTTGATTTAGACGCTCTATTTTTAGACGACCAACTGTGGTTTTGTTATGTTTTGATTTTGATGTGTTTGTTACAATATGTTACGATGGTCCCCTCACCCAATCAAACCACGTCAAATTGGTTAAAGCACCCACGTATAGTACCAACCAAAACTGTCCTTGCGAATCTTAAATTAGAAAACCATGGCATCCTTATTCGCCTCTATGCATTAATGGCTCAAGGACATGCAGATTAATGATCATGCCATTGCCACTGGGTGGGTAGTTAGTTACAAGGGTTAATTGTTTTTTGTTTTTGTTACAAACAAAAGAATATGTGGTTCTAGACACAACACAACACAACACAACAAAGGAATTATGTACGCTCAATAATTCGTTACCTTACCTTACCTATGTCGTCTTCCATTGTAACCCAGAATGCATTCCTCTATGCAGTATAGCCGTGCCAACAACAACAATTCCAGCGTAAACGCTCATCTCAGACCCGGCGGCAGTGGAGGCGGAAAGACGGTAGGGAGATGGCTCAAGGATAGGAAGGAGAAGAAGAAAGAAGAAACTCGGGCACATAATGCTCAGGTCCATGCCGCTGTTTCGGTTGCTGCCGTCGCCTCTGCTGTTGCTGCAATTGCTGCCGCCACCGCGGCCTCTTCAGGGTCTGGCAAAGATGAGCAGATGGCGAAGACCGACACAGCTGTGGCGTCTGCAGCAACGCTGGTTGCGGCTCAGTGCGTTGAGGCAGCCGAGGCTATGGGAGCTGAGAGGGAACACCTTGCATCCGTGGTTAGCTCCGCTGTCAATGTCAGATCGGCTGGTGATATAATGACTTTAACTGCTGCTGCTGCGACAGGTATATTTAATTTGATGGTGATGTGTGGTGAAAAAAATTACAAGGAACATTCCCTTTTGTGATTTATTTTGGTATTTTTTGTGGCGTATACTTGAATTGCAGCATTGCGTGGGGCTGCTACATTAAAAGCTAGGGCCCTTAAGGAAGTTTGGAATGTTGCAGCAGTAATTCCTGTGGAGAAAAATTTGGGTGTTGCTGCTGGTAATGGAAGTTCTAATAATAGTTTCAGTGGTGAGCTTGTCCCTGAAGAAAATTTCTTGGGTATCTGTAGTAGGGAATTACTAGCCCGAGGTAGTGATCTTCTCAAACGCACACGCGAAGGTATATATATGGTTTTTCTTAAATTCATGTTACCATGTTATGATAAGTTTGTGAATTTTAATGTTTCTTATGGTCTCTCCCAAAATACAGACCTGTGATAACTTGGCATGGTTTTATGTTATTGATATGTGCAGAAAAAGCTTTTTCCTTTCTTTTTTATGTCGTTTAATGATTAGGTGTTTGGTGATGTTTCTGTAATTTGATCTGGGGATTGCTTGCAGGTGATCTTCACTGGAAAATTGTATCTGTGTATATAAATAGGATGAATCAGGTGTGTTTTTCTTTTCTTAATTTGTTAATGAAGATTGTAAATCTGATAATGAAAAAGAAAGGGATGGGGGCCATCAGTATGATGAAGTGAAGATACCCACTTACTTTGTTATCTTATAAAACTGCAATTTTTAACCTTTGGAAAATTCTTTTGTGTGAAGGTTATATTGAAAATGAAGAGTAGGCACGTTGCTGGGACCATCACAAAAAAGAAAAAGAGTGAGTTTTCATTACTTTTGTCTTGCTCTAGCTAATTATTTGACAACAGATTTGGTGGTGGGTCTCGTTACATTTGGGGATTAGTGAAAGGCATAGCAACTTAAAGAAAGGTAGAGAGAAAGAAAAAATAATCTAAAGGGTTCTTTAATTCCATTTACTTCTTTTTGAATTTACAGATGTTGTGATTGAAGTGATCAAAGATATGCCAGCTTGGCCGGGCCGCCACTTACTGGAAGGCGGGGAGAATCGCCGCTACTTTGGGTTGAAAACAATAATGCGCGGTGTTGTTGAATTTGAATGCATGAATCGAAGAGAATATGATGTGTGGACACAAGGTGTTTCTAGGCTTCTTTCCATTGCTGCAGAAAAGAACAACAGAAACAGATTATGTGCTTCTGATAGGTTATGAGGGAGGAGAATTTTTTGGCAGTGGGGAGAAAGTATCATAGGATCCATACATGTTAGATCTCTTGTTGATAGATGGTGGGGTTTTTATCATTAAAAAAAGGGGTGTAAGTGTAAACTAAAGGCAAAAGTTATGCCGGATGGGGTCACTTTAATGTTGGGAAACATGCTTAGGGGGATTTAGATGTATTTTTTTGAATGGAAAAGTGGGGAAAATGAACCCAATGTGAGCCATCATCGTTTTGTTCTTTTCACTGTTCTGTAAAGAAAATGTGTACCTTAGGACTAGGGATCAGTCAAAAAGAAAGAATGGGAAAAATCATATTGGAGGGAAGGTATAATATGTTGAAGACAAACATACCCTTATCCCATCTGTTTTGTGTACATTTGGGTTTTTGGACTTTATAAAAAAGATGGTCAAAAGTCTTGATTTAATGTGTTATAATACAAAATTCTGGGCTTAGGTTCCTGAATAGGATCTTTGCAACTATTTGCACATCATTGTCTTGGGCTTCTACCTCTTTGAAGTTTAAGGTTGTTGCATAGAGATTAATAGTTCAAAATTCATAAAGATTATTTTATACTCTCTTTTGGTCAAAAAATTTTATACTTTCTTAACAGGCCCCTTGTTACTTCATTTCTCTATTAATAATAGGTTTAAATATGTTTTTACCCCCTGCAAATAGGGGGTCATTTGGTTTTAGTCTCTCCAATTTTATTTTTTTAAAAAAACTCCTTGCAAATAATTTTTTTTAGTATAAGTCCCTCGGTTAGATCTCTGTTAATGTTTTGCTGAGTTGTCTAACAGGGTTGCCATTTGGCATTGCCAAATCATTATTTTAAATTTTCTTTTATTTTAAAAAATAGTGACATGGATAAAAAATATGAATCCTCAAATTAATTAGGTTTGTTCATCATGTTCTTCTTCCCGTTTCCATTTCCAGAAAACACAAATTAATTAGGTTGTGAATCTTCCCTATCCCATCCCAACCCAAAAATCCTAACTTTTCCTCTTCTCAGTTCCTGAATCGCTCAAAATCGGAGGGAAATAGAAGAAACGTGAACAAAAAATCATAATAAAACACAAACAAAATTAGGAATGAAATCCCTAATTTTACTCCCTTTCTCTCTGCAACCATTCCCTCTCTCAACACTCCCTCTCTTTGCGAGCATATACCTCTCTCTGCGAGCGACACATGCTGATGATAGTTCATCGAAGTCGTGCGTTTAGATCTGAGAAAGGTTGCACATCGATTCACTGTTGAAGGATGTTTTGATCTGGAATTTATGTGCAGCAGATCTGGAATTTATGTTCAGTGCAGCATATTAGTTTGTTTTGAAAATGAAGAAGAAAGATTAGTTTTCAGATTTCACGTTAATTTTGATTTCTCTCTCAGAAGAATCGATGAGGAAGATGTAGGATCTGATACTATTGTCGTAGTTGTTGATGTTGTTGCTGGTGGTTATTGAGAAAGGGGTTTCAATTTTGGTGTTTGGGTTTTGGAATTAGGGTTTGTTTGATTTCAAATTGGGGATGGAAAATGATAAGAAGAAGAAAGGGAAGGAAACAGAACAGAGAGAAGTGTGGGTGGTTTGTTGTGTTTGATGAAGATGGATTATGGTGAAAATGGAGATGAAGAGAAGAGAAGAGAAGAGAAGAGAAGGGTTCTTGGAAAGGAGATGAAGAGAAGAGAAGAGAAGAGAAGAGAAGAGAAGAGAAGAGAAGGGTTTTGGGAATGGGGGAAGAAAATAGGGAATTAGGAATTAAAATAATTTTAAATGCCAAATCAGCAAATAAAATAAAAGAAAACTAAATATAAATGTCAAATGTGTGACACGTAGGCTTTTTTTGTAACGGTTAAGTAACAGAAGGGCTAACGCCAAAATGATGAAATTTGCAAGGTGTTTTTTAAAAAAAAAAAATTGTAGGGGGTAAAAGCAAAACACCACTTATTTGCAGGGGGTAAAAACATATTTAAACCTTAATAATATGCTTAAATCGTCAAACAAAAGGGGATAAAGGAAGTAATAAGAGTGATCTTTTATTCTGAAAATAAACCTCTCGCAATTTATTCATATATTTTACTTTTCAATTAATAACTAAATTGTGTATTATATTTACAGTATTCTTTAATAATTTGAGTTCGAATAAAACAAGGAGTTATTAGTCAATTCGATCCTTGAAATTTCACAAAATTTCAATTTAGTTAGTCTTTTTTAGTAGAATAGAGGGACTAAATTGATATAAAGGAAAGACTAAATTGAGACACTTTTAAAAAGTCGTGGACTAAGTTGATATATACTCGTGCAACCAGTGGCAGATCTACGACCTTGAGTAAGGGGGTGCAAAAAAAAATTCACCATCAAATTATTCTTAAAACCGGTGATGTTAATCAAATTAGTTCCTAAATTTTTATAAGTAGTCAATTACGAAGACCGATGAGATAAATTTCATAAATTTTAGGGACTAATTTTTAATTTATAAATTAAATAGAGGATTTAATTTTAGTATTTTAGAGCCTAGAAAAATGTTTAGATGTTCAAATAGGCAAAGTTCGTTTCTAATGCGAGTATCGTCCTACAGTTATCCTGCAATTGATACTTCGCACGCAGTGCAACATTTTTTTTTTCAAATTTTAAGTCGTGTGTTTTGAGGTATTTTAGCATTTAAAAAAAATTGTTCAAATACGCGTAATTCATTCATCAATAACTGCTTTGGTGAAAAAAAATTCCTAATAAAATACGCAAAGTTTTTTCCTCAGTAATTGGTTTGGTGAAAAGAAATATAATTTGGTAACAGAATACATAAAGTACGATGTTAAGTAGTGTGTTTTGGGGTACTTTAGCGTTAATTTTTTTTTTAAACTCTTCAAATATACAAAGTTTGTTTCTCAATAACTGGTTAGGCGAAAAAAAAACTCATGACAAAATACGTAAAATGAAATGCTACGTAGTGTGTTTTGGTATACTTTATCGTTCAGAAAATCTTCTCTCCGTGTTTAGTTGCATCCACCATTACTGAAAGTTGCTTTTTTGTCTTGCAATATATAATATGTCATATATTTATACCAAAAATTAAAAGAAGTTGTATTTTGAGTTAGTTAATTTATTTATTAATAGATTTTAGGCTAAATTATAGTTTTGGTCCCCCTAATTTCAAAAATTCAGACATTTGGTCCCCCTATTTTAAAACTCAGACATTTGGTCCCCCAATTTTAAAAAATCAAATACTTTTAGTCCAAAGAGGGACCAAATGTCTTTGATTTTTTAAAATTGGGGGACCAAATGTCTTTGATTTTTTAAAATTAAGGGACCAAATGTCTTTGATTATTAGTCATAAAAAACAGAAAATTCCTCTTGGGACTAAATGTCTTTGATTTTTTAAAATAGGGGGACCAAATATCCGAGTTTTAAAATAGGGAGACTAAATGTCTGAATTTTTAAAAATAAGGGGACCAAAACTATAATTTAGCCTAGATTTTAATTTGTTTTGGTTCCTTAATTGCATGTAGTCTTGATGAGTCATGTTGTGTAAATTACAAGTGGCAAGGGGAACACATGCATTGGCTGAATTTCAAAAATCACTATAGTCCATGTATAAGTCAATATAAATGTTAATGACCACATCCAGAAGGAAAGATTACCTAACAATGAATCAGCATGTAACTTGCGTTTTCCAATTCCAACTAAACCTTTGGACATTTCATTTCGAAATGACTTAGTTTTAATCCAGTGAATACTTGCGATTCTCCATCTCAGTTAACATACAGCTCATTAATATCTAATTTGATAAAAGAATTTTAAAAATTGTTATTTAATAAAGGTGAGCCCGTGATCCGCACGGGTCATAAAACTAGTTTGTTCAAATCTCTATAATTTCTATTTAGGAGAAAAGTTAAGTGTAATTTCATAGATGTTTGTTTGTGTTCTTTTCTAGTCACAACATGACACATAGGTTTTTTTAAAAACTAGTACTATACCCGTGCATCCGCACGGGCCGATCGCGTTACGCCATACGATTAGCTCAAATAGAAACGTTAGTTTGAAATCTCATTAATCTAAAATCAATTGTAAAATATAGATGATGACTTGCATACGGACAGGTGCTGTCGTGTTCTTTTTAGGAATGAATTTAGACAGTATTTAAATAGTCTGAACATTACCCCGTGAAAATAAAGAAAAATTTAAAGTAGATAAAAAAGGAGTTTCAAATAAAAAATTTATAAATATTAAAACTAAAAATGTAAAAGTATCATTTAAAAACAATATGTGCATTTATCCCGTGTGTTTTTATATATCAGTGCAGTGTTTTTTTATATATCAGTGTTGTTATCCCATGTTTTTTTATATATCAGTGCAACTATCCCGTGTTTTTATATATATCATTGCAATTATCCCCGTATTTTTTTATATATCAGTGCAGTTGTCCAGTGTTTTTTTATGTATCAGTACAGTTATCTCATAGTTTCAATTGATTATTTGAGTTGATTAGTAGATTATTGTAGATAGTGAAAGATAGATAGTAGATTATCAATAACAAACATTTATCTCATGTTTTTTTATATATCAGTAACAATTATTTGTCCTTTTTTAGGTATTAGTGACAAATATTTGTCGCGTGTGTTTTAAATATTAATCAGTTTAAATAGTCATTAAGTCTTCTTTTTTTTTAGATAGTAGTTTTCAAAAACTATAATTATCAATGGCAAGTATTAATCCCGTGCTTTTTTATATATCACTACAGTTATCCCCGTGTTTTTTATATATCCGTGCAGTTATTTGGTAGTTTCAATTGGTTATTTTAGTTGATAGTAGATTATAGTAGATAGTAAATTTGTTAGATAGTAGATTATCAATAAGAAATAATTGTTTTAAATATTAATTAGTAATTTAAATAGTCATTAAGTCTGCTTATCTTTTAGATAGTAGGTTTGTAGTAGTAGGTTTCAAAAAATTTAATTATCAATGACAAATATTAATCTCGTGTTTTTTTATATATCAGTGCAGTTATCTCGTAGTTTCAATTAATTATTTTAGTTAATTAATAGATTATAGTAAATAGCAAAAGAGAGATAGTAGATTATCAATAAGAAATATTTATTTTAAATATTAATCAGTAGTTTAAATAGTCATTAAATACTATTGTTTTTTAGATAGTAGGTTTATAGTAGTCTTCCAAAAATTTAATTATCAATGACAAATATTAATCCTTTGTCTTTTTATATATTTGTGTAGTTATCCCGTGTGTTTTTATATATCATTGCAGTTATCTCATAGTTTCAATTGATTATTTGAGTTGATTAATAGATTATTGCAGTTATCTCGTATTTTTATATTAGATTATTTGAGTTGATTAGTAGATTATAGTAGATTATAGTAGATTATTGCAGTTATCACGTGTTTTTTTGGATAATAGTTTTATAGTAGTTTTAAAAAATTATAATTATCAATGTTAAATATTAATTATAAATTGTCAAAAAAAATGATAAATATCAATGGTAGATATTAATCCCGTGTTTTTTTATATATCACTGCAGTTATCCCGTGTTTTTTATTTATCAGTGCAGTTATCTCGTAGTTTCAATTGATTATTTTAGTTGATTAGTAGATTATAGTAGATAATAAAAGTTAGATATTGGATTATCAATAAGAGATATTTGTTTTAAATATTAATTACTAATTTAAATAGTCATTAAGTCTTCTTGTTTTTTAGATAGTAGGTTTATAGTAGTAGTCTTCAAAAGTTTTAATTAAAGTAGTGTTTGTATAAGTTTAGAAATTTAGTTAAAAGGATTAAAATGAAGTGATAAGAGAAAGAGAATAATTATTTATGGGAAAAGTAAAGTAAAAAGAAAAAAAGGAAGAAAGAGAGTGTATTAGAAAAGTGAAAATGAGGAAATAGAGTGTAAGAAGAAAGAGAAAAAAGGAAGAAAGAGAGTGTAAGAGAAAAGTGAAAAGTAAGAAAGAGAGTGTAAGAATAAAGAGAAAAAAAAAGAAAAAATAGAGTGTAATGACATTTTTACCCTCAAAAATTTGAAGTGTCTTTTATATAGAATGGAGGTATTAGTAAAATCATATGTGGTGAATTTGTATAAATTTATAGTAGATAACTATAAGATACTATAAAATATAAATAAATAGTACATGTGTTATTTTGAGATTGAAAAACAACACATACTGACAGACAACACATACTGCCAACACGTAAAGAACTGTAGTTAAGTTTCTCCTTTTATTTATGATTAATTATTTATAATTAACTAGTTGATATATGATAGGGACTAAAATGAAAAAAAGGATAGTATAGAGACTAAAATGAGTTAAGTTTCTCCCTTTATCCTTACTATGGTTTTCTTCTTATATCATTTTCTTTTAGTTGCCCTTGAGATTGATCCCTTATACTTAACTAGTTTCTGTCTCTGGAATTCACTCACAACACAAGGTTAAATACATATAGTCCAGCTCAATATTTATCATGAAATTTGTTTTCACCAAAACTTTAGTGGCGAATTTGTTTCACCATTTTGCAATAAATGTTGTAAGTCAGTTTGTGAATGCCCTTTGTGATAACCATTGGGATGCGATCATCCTTATTCTTCAGTATTTTGAGAATGCATTGAGGACAGGACTATTATATGAAGATAAAGATAATGCCAAAATCACCCGTTGCTCAAATTCATACTGGGCAGGTTCTCCACCAGGCATGAGATCCTCGTTTGGATATTGTGTCCTCATTGGAGGAAATATGATCTCACGGAGAAGCAAGAAGCAAAATACAATAGTGATATGTTGTGCAAATTTTGAAAATCAGGGTTATGGAAGCATCTGCCTCCAAACTTACTTGACTCATGCAACTACTCCAACAACTGAAATTGGGAGACCTCCAAGGTACTAGTACAGAGCATATTCGTGACAATCAAATTGCACTTCAGATTGCACCAAACCATGTCTTCCATGATTGAACCAAGCACATAGAGTTAGGTTGTCACTTTGTAAGCGAGAAAAGACTCCTAGGAGAAATCACTGTTGATTTTGTCAATTTTGGTGACAATTGGCTAATATGTTCACGAAGTACCTAAGAGGATCACAAGTTGACCAAACCTATAATAATCTGGGATCATAGGACATATATGTTCCAACTTAATGGGGGGTATAGAAATAACATAGTAAACATGTTCAATATGGTTAGTGTGGCCTAGTAGACGCCGACTAGATTATGAGCCATCTAAATATAGTACTCATTTGTATTTATTATATAGATATCCCATGTACCATAGAAAATATTTAGACTTGATTTAATATCATATTGTCATGTTTATATTCCCAAAATCATAATGGTGCACGAAAGGGGGAGTACCAAAAACCAAGGTTGTCCATTCCCCTACTTATTAGTCTTAGGATTAGAGTTGTGATCCGTAAAAAAAATGATTAGAATTGTGATAAGAGATTCCGGTAGTTTACAAAAGATTCCAAGTTTTAACTTCATTGTCATATTTTATAAAGCTTGATGTCCTTGAATTTGATACGATGATGAAGGGGTGCCAAGAGTTCCTTTTCTAATAATTTAAACTTTAGTGAGTTAGGTTAGGAGGGATGCATGCAAATGGATTTGGATTAAGTGTCTTTAATAGTTTATACCTTTTCCGACTTTAGGTTTTTTTAGGAGAGAGAAAGAAAAGAGAGCAAAATAAGATAAGATGACAAAGAAAACAATTGATGGGATAGTAGACACAAAATAGCCGGAAGACATGATGTCTTTCCCACCTTAAAGACACTCGATCCATCCCCAAATAGCAAATAGTGTGACCCGTGATGCTCTTGTTAGGGAAGCACTACTCATGGTTATCCCCAAGTTTTTAATCATGTCTCACTTTGTATCAAATCTTTGCTTATTAATGAGTTGAGTTGATCTCCTTTTCTAAAAAAAAAGTGTTGATATCAAGTTATTCGTTTATTGATTTTTGTTTGTTGATTTTTGTAGTTCTAGTAGAAAATGACATGAAATACACCTAGTAAACCAATGGTAGCAAATGCAATTTGGATTTGGACGGCCCACAAATATACATTGCTGCGTTTTGCGTGGCTCAATTACGTAACCCAAATGCTAATGGCCCTATAAAAAGAGGGCCCGGACTTCGTACAACCCCCTAGCTACTCAGTGGACACCGCCTCACTCTCAAAATCCCCAAAATACCTCTTTTCTAGTATAACTGGCTTTTACTGGTTCGGACCACGCTAGTTCAAACATGTGTTTTGTTTCACCGTTAATTTCCATTCCTCATTCTCACACACACTTTCAATTATTCATCCATCATCTCAGATCCAAATTCAACTTCACGCTTCTCCATCTTCTTCCTTTTCCTCTCACCCCATTTTGCTCGAGGTTTACTCCAACAAAATTAAAACAACAAAACCATCTCTATCAACAACCATGAACTCAATTTCAGCGACGAATCAACAGATCAAAACCATCTCAGACCAACGAATCAACAGAACCAACGAATCAACAGATCAAAACACATCAACAAAAAAAATTAAAACGAAAAAAACTCCATGAACTCAATTTCAGCAACAAACTCAGCCTCCAAAAAACAATGAAAAAGACAACAATTTTACCAACCCCGAAAAGAAGATCAAAAATTACATGATTGTGCACAAAAAAACAGTTACCTTTTTTCAATTTTCATTGTTTTTGTTTTTTTTTTCTAATTTGAATTTTTACGGGTTATTGATTTCGAAATAAGGGGTGTTTTGACAGGTTTGGACGATGCTCGTTCGAACTGGTTCGGAGCACGCGAACCTCCTCTAATATAACTGAAAGGAAAAAAAAGGGTGTCTGTGCGTTATTAACTGGTTCGGACGATGCTCGTCCGAATTGGTTCGGAGCACGGTGCTCCAAACCATCGTAATATTTTTGGGTTTAAGATTCATTAATGACATTTTGGTCTTTTCACACGTGTAAGGGGTGCCTCCTGAGTAGCTAGGGGGTTGTTCAAAGTATGGGCCTAAAAAGAGAGGTGGGTCCATAATCAGTTTCGAAGCAAGTTCAAAACATCCATCATACGATGGTGTAAATACGTTCCCAAATCATAACATGGTTTTAACTTGTTTCACCACGACATGTAATTCCAGGGACCCATCAATTATTGGGAGCTGACGATGGTAATGATACAATTGTTAATAAACAAAACATGAATACCACTAACACAATTAACATAGGTATGTGGCAATGCCATTGCATGCCAACAAAACAGTAAGCAAAATGGAAAATAAAACCAATAATGAATAAACATCAATAACATGTATCATGTAGGTGTGTGGATTTGACATTCGACAGTGTAACAGAATATTTTGTTACTTGAATTGGATATTTAACGTACTGAATATGTAATAAGATTCTAGTTTTAGGTTTTTACAGCAGTGCAAAATGTAGAGTCAAGAAACAAAAAGCAATATAGCACACCCTTGTTGTATCCACCTGCCCTGTATCTTAAAAGAAATTTCCACTTTGACACTATGTCACATATACTAGTAATTTCCAAGTGAAGCTTTACAATTAAGTCTTTAACCATTCAACAATCTTAAGATGATGACTGCACCTAAATTGTCACTCCATTCGGTCCTGGCCCCACAATGGAATAATTGGGCCTTTTTAAGATGACATTCCTATTAAACTCTGTCAACCAAATATCTGCTTGGGAATCCAGATGTATGGACTTACAAGTGTATATCTGTTTAAAATAAGTAAATAAGTATAAATTGATACACTTACCAAATTAAACCAACAATAACTTTAAACAAAACATACCTCATTTTTCCAGGAAAGCTGGATATTCTGAAAGTAAGGATTCCACAATTTTATTTCTGTTCCTACTTGAATCTTGTTATGGTAATTAGAATTTCTGTTATTTACACCCCCCAAAACCCAATTACTTAGAGGTCCATTCGTGGAAGTGAAATCCATTCATCAACGGCCATGATCATTATGCAAGATCGAACGGCCCAGATGCATCAAGCCAAGCACCTTCAATCTCTATAAATACCACACTCAATGCTCATAAAGAAGGATCTCTTTACAACTTAGACTCATTCACTCAAATACTGACTTGAGCGTCGGAGTGTTATTGCAGGTACAACCCCGCCACCTCAAGATCGACCAAGTCAAGGCTGAACAAGGTCGACCTCCTCAAGATCGACCAAGTTAAGGCTGAACAAGGTCGACCTCCTCAAGATCGACCATCTTAAGACTGAAAGACATAAACAGAATCAAGGATAAAACTCCTACCAACTGCTTAAGGCGATCTATCAAGATCGGAAGCACGGTACTGAACATTGGCGACCACAGTGGGAGAATCAGTACCCTATTTTTCCCACCATCTCCTTGATCTTAAAAATGGCGCCAACACGCCAATCAAGACCGGCTAGTCTAATGGCCGAACCCGAGGTCGGTCCTCAACGAACCCCTGAAGGCCACGTCCAGGAACTCACAAATTCATCACAAGCTCGAAGCCAATATCCCAACACAGGACCGCCCCGAGTACATTCAAGCACAGATGAAGCGAGCTTACCACCGCCTCCTCAATTACTTCCAGCTTTGACTAATGCGGTTCAACAGCTCATTCAGCTACTGGCCCGACAAGAAGCCGTAAACGAAGAAAGAAGCGACCGTTTCACTAACCTCGAAGCCGAGGTAGCAAGGCTTCAAGGTCGGAACGTTCCGGACCAACAATCGTCCGGGCAGGACTCCCTTGAGGAAAGAAACCCAACTCAAAGAAGACTCTTTCGTCGATCACCCCCTAGGAGAAAGCTCAATCATCGTTCTCCCCCACGTCGTCACCGAGGGAATGGTTCCCGTCCTCCTCCGGTTCGACGTTTCGAAAATCTTGAAGGATCATATAACCCCCCTCAACATCATCCACACAGGGACTCGACCTCGCCAAGACGACGTTCAAGGAGCCGTTACAACATTCAAAACAATCAACCGCGACGGTACGGACATCCCGATCCTCATTACAGACACCAACCACAATCTCGGGCGAATCAACCTGGGCAAAAAGGTCCGTTCACAAATGCAATCGATAATTTCCGAGTCCCACGTTATCTCGAAAAACCACCTGGAGGACTGAAGACTTACGACGGAACGGGCGACCCCGACAGGCATCTCGATCAGTTTGACACGACCATGCATTACCGGAACGTACCGATGGAAATGAAATGCCGAATATTCCCATTAACCCTGGACAAAATGGCTTCCGAATGGTTTCGGACGTTAAGATCGAACACCATTTCCTCGTGGGACCAATTAGCGAAACATTTCTCGGTGCACTTTGCCCATTCCAAGAGCAAACCCAAAAACAAGAATGTTTTAGCATCCATTGTACAATGGGGAAACGAGCCCCTGAGAGAATACATAGAGCGATTCAACAACGAAGCTCTTCAGGTTCGACAATTAGACGACGCTTTTCGAATCTTCTTCATGGCCCAAGGTCTGCTTCCTGGAAGCTCGTTCCGAAAGTATATTAACACCTGGGAACCTAACACCTTGCAGGAGTTCCTCGAGCTATCCCAGTGTTTCATCAAGGAAGAAGAGAATGCCAAGATCGACAAAGTATCGTCACATGCCGAACCATCAAAACCCCGCATCGACATCAATCACTGAAAGAATTCGTGGAACCTCGGAAAGGTTACCTTTCTCCATTATAAATAAGTCGTTTGTATTTACATAAGATCGGAGCACGCTATGGTGTCCCTTATGCGAAATGTACACGATCCCTTTTTCGAAAGATAATAACTCTTCAGCTTCGTTGCGTTCCAAGTTTTGTCAATCTTTTGGGTTAGAGAATCCATCGACAGGTAGGATCCGTACATCAGATTCGATGTTAGCTGGGATCATTTCGCCAAAACTTGTGCTTTTAAAGCTGTTCGAGCTTCATACGTAATTCCGAAATCTGATAGTTCTACAGCTCATTTAATCATTCTCCCTGCAAGATCGACAACATAACGATCTCGGCGATCATCGTTGTCCTCCACGCCGTCAACGAGGGAATGGTTCCCGTTCTCCTCCGGCTCGACAACATAACGATCTCGACGATCATCGTTGTCCTCCACGCCGTCAACGAGGGAATGGTTCCCGTTCTCCTCCGGCTTGACAACATAACGATCTCGACGATCATCGTTGTCCTCCACGCCGTCAACGAGGGAATGGTTCCCGTTCTCCTCCACCTCGACAACATAACGATCTCGACGATCATCGTTGTCCTCCACGCCGTCAACGAGGGAATGGTTCCCGTTCTCCTCCGGCTTGACAACATAACGATCTCGACGATCATCGTTGTCCTCCACGCCGTCAACGAGGGAATGGTTCCCGTTCTCCTCCAGCTCGACAACATAACGATCTCGACGATCATCGTTGTCCTCCACGCCGTCAACGAGGGAATGGTTCCCGTTCTCCTCCGGCTCGACAACATAACGATCTCGACGATCATCGTTGTCCTCCACGCCGTCAACGAGGAAATGGTTCCCGTTCTCCTCCACCGGGGACCGATCTTAAATGATCTCCCTGAGCGACCACCCAAGGTCGCAAACTCTTTGCGAAAACGGTTAAATCCGAGCCGAGTCTCAGTAAACTATCTCAAAGAGACCAGGTCTTCAAGGATCGAAACGTCCTAAGAACGACCATCGGCCACAGCTGCCGATACCCCTACAGGGCGAGTTAAATCTGGGCCGAGTCCTGGTAAACTGCCCTATAGGTTCGAGCCCGGTAAATCGAGTTCCTCATTTACCAACGTTCTTTCATCGTACATATCCACCTCGAGTCCCTCGGGTGCAAAACGACATACATGACATGCAGAATTAAAAAAGCATTCATAAAGCTCGTAATCTGGAAACATCGTACATATCCACCTCGAGTCCCTCGGGTGCGAAACGACATACATGACATGCAGAATTAAAAAAGCATTCATAAAGCTCGTAATCTGGAAACATCGTACATATCCACCTCGAGTCCCTCGGGTGCGAAACGACATACATGACATGCAGAATTAAAAAAGCATTCATAAAGCTCGTAACAAGGTCCTAAATTTCAAGATCGGCATCAGGTCAGGACTAAAGGAACTTCTACTCAAAAAGCCAAAAACGCAAAACCGCATCATCCTATCAAGTCAAGATCGCTCCTCAAGCGACCAGACTTGGAGGGCCACTGTTATGGTAATTAGAATTTCTGTTATTTACACCCCCCCAAAACCCAATTACTTAGAGGCCCATTCGTGGAAGTGAAATCCATTCATCAACGACCATGATCATTATGCAAGATCGAACGGCCCAGATGCATCAAGCCAAGCACCTTCAATCTCTATAAATACCACACTCAATGCTCATAAAGAAGGATCTCTTTACAACTTAGACTCATTCACTCAAATACTGACTTGAGCGTCGGAGTGTTATTGCAGGTACAACCCCGCCACCTCAAGATCGACCAAGTCAAGGCTGAACAAGGTCGACCTCCTCAAGATCGACCAAGTTAAGGCTGAACAAGGTCGACCTCCTCAAGATCGACCATCTTAAGACTGAAAGACATAAACAGAATCAAGGATAAAACTCCTACCAACTGCTTAAGGCGATCTATCAAGATCGGAAGCACGGTACTGAACAAATCTAAATGACACATTGACAAAGCTAAATTATTAAACTTCTTACAAGGGCTTTATTTGGTTTTCTTGAACACTAAATGTTACCACACTTTCGGAGACACCAAAGACCGACAGGAGAAAATAATTCTGCTTTTCATCAGAGAGCAGATAGTATCTGCAATCACAAAGCAGGTTGATATTAAAGAAAGTTGTAATGACTACAAAGGATAGGTTCATGTTATATTTTTGTTCAAAAAAACACATTACAACTACAAAGATTCTGTTTTTTTACAAGTCACATATTCATTTGTTGTTGGTTTTCAAATAATCACCATACAAAAGAACAGTTACATCTGCGTCAAAAAAAATAACACTTACATCATTGTGCCGTGTTCCTTTTCCACAATGCGTCTCACCTCACCCCATATATATTTACCATTATTAGCGCCCTCGTTGAGAAGGTCTATGGTAACACTAACTCCTTCGTTTGAAGAGCTTGATGACTGCTGCGGTTTAAGACGTCCTCGCTGTTTCTTCTTCTTCTTCTCTTCTACTTTTACTAGTAGTATACTCGTGCCTACGCACGGGTGTTGTCGTTTTATTTTTATGTTTGAACTCATTCAAAATTTAATCAGTCCGAACATTGTCACGTGAAAATTTTGACAAATTTAAAATAGACAAACTTAATTAGTCTGAACATTACCCTGTATAAAAAAAACAGAATATTAAAATTTTATCAAAGATTTGATAATTTTTAAAATAGTAAAAAGGAAAAATGAAGGAGGCGTGTAGATGAAAGAGAGTGAACAAGTGAAGAAGTGTGAAAAGGTGAAAATACCTAAATATACTCCAATTATTTAGTTGGGAAAAGCATAAGATTGATATTTTGGTAGTAGGTAAATGGTAAATTTGAAAAAGTGTGTGAGAGTAAAAAAGTTTGAAAAAGTGAAAAAATAAAATTACCTAAATATACTCCAATTGCTTAGTTTTAAAAATGATAAGATTGATATTTTGGTAGTGGGTAATGTATGGACTCAGACAAAATTTAATTAGTCAGAACTTTATCCCGTGAAAATCAAGACAATTTTAAAGTTAAGAGATTTATTTTGCCTAAAACAAATATTAAAATTTAGTCAAAATTTGAATATTTTAAAATAGTAAAGAGGAAAAATGAAGGTGACATGTAGATTAAATTAAAGTAGGTATATTGTGAAAAATAGAGAAATGGGAGAATTAGAGGAAGAAAGAGGAGAAGAGAGTGAAAAAGTGTGTGAGAGAGTGTGAAACAATATGAAAAATAGAGAAATGAGAGAATTGGAAGAAGAAAGAGGAGAAGAGAGTAAAAAGTGTGAGGGAGAGTGAAAAAGTGTGTGAGAGAGTGAAAAAGTGAAATTACCTAAATATCCTCCAATTATTTAATTGTGAAAATGATAAGATTGGTATTTTGGTAGTGGGTAATGTATGAACTCAGACAAAATTTAATTAGTCAGAACATTATCCTGTGAAAATCAAGACAATTTTAAAGTTGACAGATTTAATTAGCCTAAATATTACCCCGTGTAAATAGACGGATATTAAAAATTTTTCAAATTTGAATTTTTTTAAAATAGTAAAGAGGAAAAATGAATGTGGCATATAGATGAAATTAAAGTAGATATATTGTGAAAATAGAGAAATGGGAGAATTAGAGGAACAAAGAGGAGCAGAGGGTGGAAAAATATGAGAGAGAGTGAAAAAGTGAAGAAGTGTGAAAAAGTGAAAATACCTAAATATACTCCAATTAGTTAGTTGGGAAAAGCATAAGATTGATATTTTGATAGTAGGTAAATTGTAAGTTTGAAAAAGTGTGTGAGAGTAAAAAAGTTTGAAAAGGTGAAAAAATAAAATTACTTAAATATACTCCAATTGCTTAGTTGGAAAAATGATAAGATTGATATTTTGGTAGTAGGTAATGTATGAACTTAGACAAAATTTAATTAGCCTGAACTTTATCCCGTGAAAATCGAGACAATTTTAAAGTTAACAGATTTAATTAGCCTAAACAAATATTAAAATTTTGTCAAAATTTGAAAATTTTAAAATAGTAAAGAGGAAAAATGAAGGTGACATTGTGAAAAATAGAGAAATGGGAGAAGTAGAGGAAGAAAGAGGAGAAGAGAGTGAAAAAGAGTGAGAGAGAGAGTGAAAAAATATGAAAAATAGATAAATGAGAGAATTGGAAGAAGAAATAGGAGAAGAGAGTAAAAAGTGTGAGGGAAAGTGAAAAAGTGTGTGAGAGAGTGAAAAGGTGAAAAAGTTTAAAAAAGTGAAAATAATAAAATTGGTATTTTGGTAGTGGGTAAATGGTATAGATAGATAGTAGATGGTACTCCCCACCTTCTTAAGCAAATTTAGTATTTTTTCAACTTCTTTCATAGCTTCAAGGTCCGGTTTCCTTGAAGCAGCAAGCCCAAAGTCATCGAGGGCAGCATCGTAATTGCCAAGGTACTTATGAGTTATGAGCCTTGAGATTAAAAATACAAGGCATAATAAATGAAGACTTCAACCCAATCAAATACAAAAGTTAAAATCCAAAATTAAACTTACTATAGCACGGTTGCACAAAAGAAATGGGTTTCCTCCCATTCCTAGTTCCTGTACATATTAAAAATAATAATATCAAAATTATATTAAAATAGTAATCATCAAATAGTTATTTATTCCTGGTTCCTGGTATACCTTGACTTCTGTGTATGCAGCTAATGCTGACTGAAGTTTTGACCAATGTTTTAAAAATTAGACCGGACCGGCCGGTTCAACCGGGAACCGGACTCCCGGCCGGTTGGTTCAACCCTATTTGAACCGCAATCCTATTGAACCGCCCAGAACTGGATCGAATCGGGGAAGAACCGGGTTGAACCGCGGTTCAACCGATTTGAACCGGAAACCGAACCGGATTGAACCGCCCGAAATACATTTTTTTATTTTTGGCTAAATTATAGTTTTGGTCCCCCTATTTTCAAAAATTCAGACATTTGGTCCCCCTATTTTAAAACTCAGACATTTGGTCCCCCAATTTTAAAAAATCAAATACATTTAGTCCAAAGAGGGACCAAATGTCTTTGATTTTTTAAAATTGGGGGACCTAATGTCTTTGATTTTTTAAAATTGAGGGACCAAATGTCTTTGATTATTAGCCATAAAAAACTGAAAATTCCTCTTGGGACTAAATGTCTTTGATTTTTTAAAATTGGGGGACCAAATATCTGAGTTTTAAAATAGGGGGACCAAATGTCTGAATTTTTGAAAATAGGAGGACCAAAACTATAATTTAGCCTTTATTTTTAAATTTACTTTTTTCTCCAAAATTTAGTATTTTTTATTTTTTATTTAATAAATTACTCATCCGGTTCAACCATGGTTGAACCGGTTGAACCGATTGAACCATGGTTGAACCGGTTGAACCGATTGAACCATGAACCGGAGGCCTCGTCGGTTCGCTCTCTGGTCCGGTTTTAAAAACATTGGTTTTGACCTATCTGTACAGCCCGTGATTATCCAGTTTGGTTGAACCGATTGAACCATGAACCGGAGGCCTCGTCGGTTCGATCTCCGGTCCGGTTTTAAAAACATTGGTTTTGACCTATCTGTACAGCCCGTGATTATCCAGTTTATCATATGTTCATTCCCGAGAACGACTGAAAAAATTAGAGGATCTTAAAAACTAGGCTAAATTATAGTTTTGGTCCCCCTATTTTCAAAAATTCAGACATTTGGTCCCCCTATTTTAAAACTCAGACATTTGGTCCCCCAATTTTAAAAAATCAAAGATATTTAGTCCCAAGAGGAATTTTCAGTTTTTTATGGCTAATAATCAAAGACATTTGGTCCCTCAATTTTAAAAAATCAAAGACATTTGGTCCCCCAATTTTAAAAAATCAAAGACATTTGGTCCCTCTTTGGACTAAATGTATTTGATTTTTTAAAATTGGGGGACCAAATGTCTGAGTTTTAAAATAGGAGGACCAAATGTCTGAATTTTTTAAAATAAGGGGACCAAAACTATAATTTAGCCTAAAAACTATAAAAGCACAAGTATAATGTAACTATCAGTAGTAAGACGTTACACCAAATTTTGGTGTCCTTAGTATCCAAATTGGCACCGAGGATAGGTGGCAATTTGGCCCCAAAGCTCCAAGTCCGGCCTTATTGGCCCCCTAATTAAACCCCAAATATTTCAACCCCCTATTAATGAGGTCATTTTTAGCCTCAGCCCACACTTTTAATTTTTTTAGTGGGTTAGGGCCAGGGCTTGTTGGATGGCCCCAAATTATTTTGGCTCATTCTTTTTCCACCCCCACTTTCATTCTTTCACCTCCCCTCCCTCTTCACCCTCACTAGCACCACCACCTCCTTCTCCCTCTCACTACCACCACCACCACCACAACCTTATTTTCTCTCTCACAACTATCACCACCATCACTCACTCACCACCACCACCTCATTTTACCTCTCACCACCACCGCCTCCCTTTACCTCTCACCACCATCACCGCCACCGCCACTACCTCTTTCTTCCTCTCACCACCACCACCACCACCTCCTCCCTTTTTCTTTCAATGAAAAACTGATTCAATTAATTTCTCCAAATTTAACATTAATTTGACTTTATTTTTTGGGAAACATTCTTTTCAGTAAAAATTAACACTGTGACTGGGGAAATAAACTGGGAGATTAAGAAATGAATAGAAATAAAATGAAATGAAAATAAAGTAGATTATATAAGTTGTTTGAACTTATGATGGAGATAAACGTACTGAAAAATAAGTATAATGTTTTCTTTATTTGTTTGTTGAGGTGAAAAAATAGAAACCATGTGAATTTTTTTTGGTTACAAGAAGAAAACACGTGAATAATTGATATAATGTATTAATAATATCTTTTACACCTGTGATAAAATAAGAATAATCAGTCACTTCTCCGTACTATATGAGATAAGCAAATAAATTCACATTTAATTTGATAAGATTATATTTGTATGCTAAAATTTGTTAATCTTTTTTTTTTGACCAAAAAAATTTGATAATCTTTTAAAGTTATGACAATACCTTTAAGTATACTAGGACATGGACATACACCCGTGCTATGCACGTGGTGGTAACAATGACGCGGCTAAGTGAATTCACAAAAAAATGGTTGTGTACTATTGGTGTTACAACATAGAATAAGAAAGGAGGAAGAAGAATTGGCACAAAATGATATTTTGAGTATTTGACCGATTAATTTTTTTTCGAACACCGAAGTGTCTCAAAACACGCAAGGAAAGTTCAAAAAATTTGGTTTCGGAATTATCTTCTTTTGAGGTAATTCCGGAAGTTTTTTAAAAAAATCAGTTTACTTTGGTTTCGATAGGATTAGATTTCGGTTTTTTGTTCTCTAAAATTACTTGCGATGCAAAATAAAAAATAAAGCTCTTTCATAATATCAAATATCATACATCCCTAAAGAAATTGTATTTTACTCATTTCGTTATGATTTTTTTTCACTAAACAGGTTACTGAGGAACAAACTTTACATAATTTATCACCACATTTATTATCATTTTCCACCTATTCGATTATCGAGGAACAAACCTAATATATTTATAGATCAAATTTTAACGTTTGGCCAGAATCACACAACACCAGTCAGGCTTGTCATTTAAAGTTTATGCATTTCATCTTCGTACTTCTAAGTATTATCCTTAAGAAAACAACGCTACTCTTTGGTACGATACAAATCTTATGAAAGTTACTTTATTAACGTTGGGCCTGAATCACACAACACCAGTCGGGCTTGTCATTTAATGTTTCTACATTTCATCATTTTAACGTTGGGCCAGAATCACACAACACCAGTCAGGCTTGTCATTTAAAGTTTATGCATTTCATCTTCGTACTTCTAAGTATTATCCTTAAGAAAACAACGCTACTCTTTGGTACGATACAAATCTTATGAAAGTTACTTTATTAACGTCGGGCCTGAATCACACAACACCAGTCGGGCTTGTCATTTAATGTTTCTACATTTCGTCTTCATACTTTTAAGTATTATCCTTAAGAAAACAACGCAACTATTTGGTACGATACGAATTGTACGAAAGTTACTTTGTTAACCTCGGGTCTGAATCACACAACACCAGTCGGGCCTGTCATTTAACGTTCGTGACATTTCGTCTTCGCACTTTTAAGTATTATCCTTAAGCAAAAGAGCTACTACTTGCTATGATAAGAATCTAGCGAAAGTTAATTTATTAACATTGGGCCTGGAAAAAATAAAGCTCTTTCATAATATCAAAATATCATACATCCTCAAAGAAATTGTACTTTACTCATTTCGTTATGATTTTTTTTCACCAAACAGGTTACTGAGGAACAAACCTTACATAATTTATCACGAAATTTATTTTCATTTTCCACCTATTCGATTATCGAGGAACAAACCTAATATATCTATAGATCAAATTTTAACGTTGGGCCAGAATCACACAACACCAGTCAGGCTTGTCATTTAAAGTTTATGCATTTCATCTTCGTACTTTTAAGTATTATCTTTAAGAAAACAACGCTACTCTTTGGTACGATACAAATCTTATGAAAGTTACTTTATTAACGTCGGGCCTGAATCACACAACACCAGTCGGGCTTGTCATTTAATGTTTCAACATTTCGTCTTCATACTTTTAAGTATTACCCTTAAGAAAACAACGCAACTATTTGGTACGATACGAATTGTACGAAAGTTACTTTGTTAACCTCGGGTCTGAATCACACAACACCAGTCGGGCCTGTCATTTAACGTTCGTGACATTTTGTCTTCGCACTTTTAAGTATTATCCTTAAGCAAAAGAGCTACTACTTGCTATGATAAAAATCTAGCGAAAGTTAATTTATTAAGGTTAGACCTGAATCACACAACACCAGTCGGGCTAACTTTACATAATTTATCACGAAATTTATTTTCATTTTCCACCTATTCAATTATACTTTACTCATTACATAATTTATCACGAATTTTTTTTTTCATTTTCCACCTATTCAATTATACTTTACTCATTTTGTAGTAAAATTTTTTTTCTAAATTTTTATGTATTCAAAAAAAATGAAAAAAAGAAGAAGAGGGGGGGGGGGGGGTAGGGGAGGGGGTAGGGGGGGTTGGGGGGGAGGGGGAGGGGGGCGATTTGGTGCCTAAAAATGGGAAAAGTAGATGTTGGATTAATATAAGGGGATATTATTAGCTTACAACATTTAATTCGTTCTCTCGGCACCACAATGATCCGAATCTTTTTTTTATCACATTTCTGTCCGAGCATGTGGATTTCTTGTAATATTTTTGTCTAAGAATTTTTCTTATCAACATCTTAATTTCGAAGGTTGAATGCTAATTCTTCTAATTTATTGTTAAATTTATGTGTTGTAAAAAAATAAATAAATTTTTAGGGCCCATGGGCTGGCCTAGCCCGAAGCCCATATAGGTTTGTCGGTAATTTTTCAATTTCGTTTCAAAAACAGAAAATTAAGGGTCTTGGGCTAGCCCTGGCCCACTGGGGCTTGGGGCCCATGTGGGCTTTTGAAATGTGGGCTTTTGGGCTCATGGGCCTTTTGGCCCTAGGGCCACGTGGGCTGGGGCTGGCCCATGTAGGCTAAATTGACAGCTCTACTTTTGACAAGTACCTAATTGTGCAACTTGGAAGCTCATTTGCGAGGGATTCCAACATTAAATTCCTTATAACACGTGTTTTACTCCATGGATAAAAAAACACTCGTTATAGCAAAAATTTCATATCAAATTTAAGAACTTTTTTTATAGTCAAATATTAGTAGTTAGGAGAGGAAATGTGAGTTTCAAGAATTTGAACTCTAGACCAATTGTCTATACTCCTTCGGTGTGTTTTAGCTCGCAAAAACTAAGATACCTACATAGGACAAGTTTTAGAATCTTGTCCTCTAAATATTGAAAGAGGTAGCAAAAGTACACAATATGTACTAAGTCGTTATCTATATATATATATATATATATATATATATATATATGTAAAGGAGACTCCAATGGAGCCTCCACAATGAATCTCAAGTTTTTTATTTCAATTTAAAAATTTCATTTCAATTTAATTTTTTTTCTTCTCTTATTTATTACTCTTAATTCATTAGTTGATGTCTTGATTTAGTTGCCTTTTGATCTCCTAAATACAAGTTAATTTAATAAATGATTTAAAACTTTTTATTTACCCTTACAAATTATTAATTTTATCATTAAAATAAATAATATTTTATACAGTAAAACAATTTATATTAGTTTTTTTAAATATTAAATATCAAACATCTTGAATATTCTATCAAAAATTAAATTGCTTGGTGATATTGGATTCTTTTCATTTCTTTTTTTTTTTTTTGAAAAAAATACTTAAAATATGACTAAATCTACATCAATATAAAAGTTTTGTTATTTCAAGTATCAAAATACAAAAAATATGACTATCATTATTTATAATTTCCACAAAGGATAAACTTTAGTTTTAATGCTTCTCATTATCTTTATTTATATCAAATTATAATTTTTATATTAACGAGACTTCCATTTTATTCTTTAATGTACAATTAAATAATAAATTCAACTTTTTGTTTTTAATATTAATTTTTATTCATTCTAAATTCATCACACTTATGAAATGAAACTTTTATTTTTTGTTTTATTTTCATTGTTAAAAGCGTTTGTGTCTATATAGATATAGATGGATAGATAGATAGATAGATAGATAGATAGATAGATAGATAGATAGATAGATAGATAGAAATCTCAATGTATTTTTTGAAATAATTTTTTTATTTTCAAAAAATTTATATTATTATTTGAATTTGTAAAAACCTAACTTAGTTGAATAAATATATTTACCAATTATAATAGTGTAGATGAATTAAAAATATTACAATGCATATGTATTTCCCTTTTTAGTCAAAATTAATATAAGTTGTTATTTAAATAAAAAATAATTAGTTGACCATTCAAATTTTTTTTTATGTTACAATTATGCATTGAAATGGAGGGGTTTCACATTCATATGAATTACTTCATTAATTGACAATAAACTCATGAGTTAGTAGAATATGAGTGGAAGAGGTAGAGTTTTATTCATTTGTAGGAAAAAATAACTATTTAAAGGAGATAATTTTGGATTGTGAGTGGAGAGGCTTTGACAAAAAAATTCATGATGAAAAACAAGGAGTAGAAGAAAGGAGTTAGTGGCAAGAAGAGGTAGAATGCACCACAAGGGTAAATGATTTCATGTTCTTGGCAAATTTGAAGTCAACAAAGAGGCAAATAGAAAATTTTGGATCAGTTATTGAATCACGCAATAGAAAATTTGAAGTAAATTATTTCATGTTCTAGGCATTGAGAAATCATATATATAGTTTTTAATATTGTTCTTAGAAATGCGTTTAATTTTAATAGTTTTGGTGGAATTGTACGATGTGCTAGGTCTAAATGATTTACTTATGTTTCTTGAATGTTCATCAATTTCAGTTCAAGACTAAAAGAAGACCTTTTTATAGATAGTGCTTTTGTTTATTTTTACACCAAATACACAAATCAAACACGATGTATATAACTTTTGGTGTCTTTTTTATAAAGGAGGCTACCTTACGTGCCACTTCTAATAAGCTACCCCTCTATATCACAAAAGGAAAAAACCAAGAAAAATATCATTTTCTTCAGCTACTATATATCATAATACTTTTTAATTTTTTTGATTTTACATTTCTATTAAATATCTACTTTCTTCTTCTATTAATTAGGCTATAAGGGAGATGTTCCTCATTTGTTTTAATTATATCTAAATTAAATATCGACTTTCTTATATTATTACTTAATCTCCTTACAATTTCGTGAAATCCAGTTTTTGTTTACTTTTTCTTTTTTCTTTTGTGTCAAATTTAGTGTCAAATTTTGCTTATTTTACTAAATTCATGAGATTAAGTTTTTGCTTTTTTTTGTTTTATCAAATTTTCTACATAGATAAATATCGATATATCATTTATAACTATAAATTTCCTTAACAAAGACATTGTATTATTATTATAATTGGTTAAATCTAAATTAATTTAATAAACATATTTAATATTTAGTAATTCTAATAGTTTAGATTGATTTAGAAGAATACAATACATATGGATTTGTTTTTGATAACATTTAATATAAATATAAAGAAATTTAACGAAAGAATACTCCTTTGTAAATATGTATACTTAAATTTCAAATTTTCTGATTTATTAATGTATTGAGAAATTTACAAAGATGTCATGTGATATTTGCAAGAGTCAAAATAAATATAAAAAATTTGAACGACATTGATTCCACAACCTACATATATATAATTAAATATGAAATAGGCAATATATATTAGATATTCAATTATATTTATAGAATAATGTAGTTATTTAACTGTTTTTGTGAAATTATATTACTATTATGATTGATTAAAATCTAAATTAGTTGAATAAATATATTTACCAACTATAATAGTTTAGTTGATTTCAAACTATTACACACATATCATTCCATATTTAATCAAAATAATATATTTTTGAAATACTAAATAATTAGTTGACCTTTACAATTCTTTTTTATGTAACAATTATGCATTGAAAGGGAGGGGTTCCACTTTCATATGAGTTATTGCTTTAATTGACAATAAACTCATGATATTTAGTAGAACATGAGCGGAAGATGTAGAGTTTTAGTCAATTATAGCAAGTAATGATTATTTAAAGGAGATAATTTTGGATGCTGGGGGGGAGATGTTTTGACAAAAAATATTATAATGAAAAAAAGAAGTAGAAGAAGAGAGTGAGATTCACGAAGGGTAAAGGGTTTCGTGTTTTTGATAGCTTTGAAGTTGACAAAGAGACGGGAAGATAAATTTGGATCAGTTAGTTCTTTGTAAAGTTATAGGTATTGAGAAATCATGAATATTTTAATATTGTTCTTTAGAAAAAGGTTTAATTTTAATACTTTATGTGAAATTGTATGATGTACTAGATTTAAAAGATTTACTTATGTTACCTCAACTGAAAAAATTAATTCATGTATTTCCTCTCTTAGTTTATAGTTTTTATAAACACAACTAATCATGCACTTTTTACCATTGTTCTACATTTTACATCGTTAACAATTTTCACCTTATCACTTTTGGGTTAGGTACCTACAACCACAACAATTATTGAAGTTAGTAGATCATTTTATTTCAAATCAATTTCATTAGCTATTAAACTTACACATTACTTTGACGTTATGTTTAGTTTTCTCAACAAACTATGCAGCACCACAGAAGAATGCCATGAAATTTTTTAAGAGCCTGGGACACTTTGAATATACATCGAAGTAAAGAATTATCAACCTAAATATGATGTTATTTGATGAAAACGTATCTATATGTATATTGGTTATAAAATTCTTATTAATCTAAGTACCATTAAGCTTCTTGATTATTTAGAATATTTTCGGAAAAACTACATACATGCTACTATCACAAGGTATATTACAAATACATACATGCTACTATAACAAGAAGGAAGATATATGTCATTAGGAAGTTTGGTGCGTAAAAGATAGAGAAACATATATTAGAATTCTTTATTTAAAATAGTGAATGACGAAGAATATTAAATTATTTTATCAAACTTTTAAACCTCCTCTTAGAATTTTTGTACTTCAAAATTTATAAAGATATTTTATTATTAACATTTTATGTATTTAAATTAAAATAACATTATATATATATGTGTGTGTTTTCTAATTTATTGTATAAATATTTTGTAAAATAAATCTCTAATGGAGCCTCTAGGATGCTCCTTAATTTTATAATTTATGTTTCTTTTAAAGTATTTAATAAACTTTGTAAAATTCATTTCACTTTTGTAATATATTTCAAAACAATTAAATTGATAAAAAGTATTAACAATTATTAATATTTAAAAATACATGCATACCCTATATAATAATATTTCCTAAAATAGATAATTTTGAAACAAAAAATTAAAATCATATTTATATCATATTATATTCTATATTCACATGATTGACATTAATAATTTGTATATGTTGTGAATAAATTCAATAAAACTAAATAAAAAATATTCTGTAAATTTAAATTGCAATCGGTTGTCTATTATAGTGTAGCAACAATAATTGACATTTTGATCAAAAATATTTTACTTCTTATTATTAAGTATAATGAAAAGTATATTGTAATTACTCTAAAAAATAACATGAAAATAAATTTACAAATTTTCAACAATAAAATATTCAACGACCTTTTTAAATTCGTGTCCCTTATTAGAATTATGTTTTCAACAATTAACCTTATAAATTTACATTCCATTATTTATATTAAAATACGCATCTAGCCATATATATATATAAGACAATTGCATAAAATAAATAATTTTGTAAACTAAAAATACAACAACATATTTATATAATACAATTTTTTAATATACATAATTATATTAACAACTTACACATTTTTACATATAAACGGTGGAAAAAAAACTTATAACAAACCGTGCAACGCACGGGTATTTCCCTAGTGATAAGTAAATTTAATAGCCAGTGGCAATCAAATGGCCACCATGGCAACAGACTCTCACAACCACGAGATATTCATTGTATAACAACACAAATCATGACATCGGCAACATACAGACTCTTACAACCACGAGATATTCAAAGTATAACAACATAACAACATGTCAACGGGAACATACAGACCCATCAAGAGATATTCGAAGTATAACAACATAACATGTCATCGGGAACATACAGACCCATCAAGAGACGGAGTAAACCGCAAAATCACTGCATCACATTGCCAAACTGTAACTGCATCACAATGTCGAACTATAACTGCATCTAGAATAGAAAGTAAACTTTTACGGAAAATGTCTTGTGGTTAACTGATACAGACTTTTCAGCCCCTCATACAAAACTTAAAGTGAAGAAAAAAGTTCCTTAGCAAACAAAAGAAACTGAAAAACACTAGTTTAATTAATCCCAGCCAGTTGGTTGGACAGATTCAACTCCAGGAGCAGGAATTTGCTGTGGTGGTGGAGCAGCTTCACCCCAGTCCCCTGCAATAGCTGCAAGATAACAAAACAGATGTTAGTGAATGCGCTGGGGCAGTCGTCGGGAAACATTAATTCAATGATGGCATCTACTTAGAAGCACCTAACATGCAAGTCAAGCATGACAATATAAACCCTCCAAAAACAGAAAGTCTGGCTAGTATATTATATAACTATGTAGTCAACAGCAAAATAGCGGAGAAGAAATGGCCTTAGTTGCGCAAAGCACAAAAGCAACGCACCTCTCAAAGCAATAGTAGCCACATTTCGCGGCAGAATCGTACCAGTTTTGCACTTTCACTGCCACTACAGGAGTCTTAGTGGGAGACTTTGGGTTACTATTTGAATCTTATTATGCATGAATTATGACTACCACTTAATTTCGTGTAGTTTCTATTTTGAGTATTTATGAACGCTGTTGAGATTTATGTATATTGTTCACAAGTCTTCGCATTAGCACCTATCCTGCTATCTGTTTCAATGGTTGAGGTCGGACGCTCCACACCACTATGCAGGATTGAAATTGAATACATAAAATGCACCCTAACTCTCCCATTAAAGAAGAAAAAACCATTCCCTTCCTCCCACCAAAAAGAATATGAAGGAAACATTGGTTAATAAATACTTGACATTAACTGCATCACATTGTCGAACTATGACTGCATCTAGAATAGAAAGTAAACTTTTACGGAAAATGTCTTGTGGTTAACTGATAGAGACTTTTCAGCCCCTCATACAAAACTTGAAGTAAAGAAAAAAGTTCCTTAGCTACCAAAAAAATTGAAACAGTAACTACAAAAAAATTGATGGATGAGGCAACATCATAAGATCAAAAAACACTAGTTTAATTAATCCCAGCCAGTTGGTTGGACAGATTCAACTCCGGGAGCAGGAATTTGCTGTGGTGGTGGAACAGCTTCACCCCAGTCCCCTGCAATAGCTGCAAGATAACTATATATCAGCAAATCACGAATCCATAGCTTTGAGCAGAGAACTAACTCAACGGCATATGTTGCATCAAGTTGTACGAACGCATAGATTTAAAAAGTGAACAGACTAAATAATGCTAATGGAAAAATTCAATTTAGCAGATACCAAAAACAGCCATAAACAAATTAGAGAAGATGGGAAAATCCAAATCAAGTGGACAGTCCAAAAAATGATTCAGTCGAATCTAGATTGTTTAAAAACAGCCAATAATCACGTACCAGTTTCTGGAGCTGCCCAGTTGACAGCAGGAACAGCTGGAATAGGTGCAGGAACAGCATCAGTCCATGGCTGATCAATTGCAGCTGGCCACTGGCCATCACCAGCAATAGCAGCTGCATTGAAGTCAGCAATAGCATAATCTGGTGCAGGAACTTCATCCTCCTCTGGCTGCTTGGCCTCCTCCGGTTCTCTATAGAAGAACAGATCCACCTGCATTAAAGAAAATAAGAAACAATGTACTTTTTCTAAACATGCCAACTCAAGCCTCCGGGCTCCTGATCTTCTTCAGAGGAGGCACAGTGCAATGCACTCATACAGGTTGCAGAATCTAACTTTACATACTATATACTATATCAATAACAAAAAGAAAGAAAAAAAAAGTTACCATGACATCCCATTTCAGTCCAGCGCGAATAGTGCCACGCATCTGCAGCACCATCCTTGCCAGAAGCCAGAAGAGACAACCAATGCTATGTTTCCCCTTGTTATTGGCAGGAATTCCAATGTCAACATAATGCATAGGAGAATCAGTGTCACAGAAAGCAATTGTGGGAATATTTCCAAGAGCAGCTTCCTTGATGGGCTGCACATGAACAAACAACATTTAAAAAACAAAACCTGCATAGAATTACTCATTATATGACAGTGACAACCAAAACAGGTGTACCCATATTCAAAATCTCATATAGGGCACTACACAAAAACAACCAAGGCAACATATTCATTAAATGATGGTTCGAATTATACTAACTAGCAGCCCAAACAAATGAAGCTGGAATCAAATCACATAAACACAAATTTAAAAAAACAAACAAGGCACAAGATATATATATATATATATATATATATATATATATATATATATATATATATATATATATATAAATTAAATATAAACATCACATCAACAAAGGGTAATGCAGAAAAGAAACCTGATGATCTGTTCTAGGATCAGTGAGTATCAGGAGACGTGGCTCACTGAAGGAAGTCTGAAGCTGATTTGTGAAAGTTCCAGGAGTATGCCTTCCAGCAATAGCATGAGCACCAATGTACTGAGCAAACTTGAGAACAGCTCTCTGACCATAAGGCCTAGCAGATTGGACAATAATGTCCTGAGGATTCTCAATGGCAACAATTACTCTAGCAGCTAATTGAAGCTTTTCCCATGTCTTCGCAAGGTTAATGATGTAAATACCTAAGTAACAAGCAACTCAATCAAAACCCTAATTTTTCAAATTCAATTTTCAACTAAATATGTTAAGAACACGGAAACTTCTAAATTGGAAGTCGCAGTTTAAGGTTTTACCGTCGTTGCGGCGCTTAAAGATGTACCGTTCCATTTGGAAATTAACGTTGCTCGTGCCAAGGTGGACAGTGCCGCCCAACATCAATTGAATGTCGGATTCCATCTGTGATATGTGGCGCGGCGTGACTTGGGTGGTTGCCATGGTGGATGCAGTTCGGTGAGCGACGCAAAGGAATAAGAGGCAGAGAAACCCGGCGGCCGTTTTCTGGCACAGCTGCGCTCTCACTTATATATTAGTATATGGAAGGAAACCCTAGCCAGTTATGTGTGATAGTGGGCGGGCCGGGCCAGTTTATTTTAGGCCCATGCTTTTCCCAAAACTGCCCCTAATTTAAAAACACTTCATCTCCCACTCACCCTCCCTAACCACTTCACACCCTCACTTCATTCTCACTCTCACTTGCCATCCTCCATTCTCACGCTCACTCACCATCTCTCACTTCTCTCACCATCTCTTACCCCACGTTTCCTCAGATACTCACTTCTCTCACCGAACTCTCTCATATTCTGTCTTGGATTGCATTTTTTTTTTGTTTATCACACGGTTCGGTTGCAGCCAACCGAACCAACTTGGGGACGACGACAAGTTTAAAGGGTTCGGTTGAGGGCTGTCGAACCAGTTCGGTTAGGCGCCTCCGAACCGTTGTTGACAGAATTTAACAAAATATTTGTTTGGTTTAATTTGTTTTATTTGTTTGTTTGTTTTCTTCAGTTATGGTCAAGACGAGAGGTGGGCATTCCCAGTCACAGCCTGAGCCTCGTGGAAGGAGGCCACCTCCAACGATTTCAAACTGTAAAAGGAAGGGGGATGCATGAGCTGCTATAGCTGGATGTTTCAAACTGTAGGGTGTCTGGTTTATGTTAGTGGATGTTTGTTTGTACATATGTTTGTTTTTATCTTTCTTTCTAACTAATTTATGTTAAACTTGTTCAGTACTAAGTAATTTATATTTCCGTGGTATTTAATTTAAACAGCGAGTTTATTATTACAAAGCATAACCGTACATCAAACACAAAAGACAACGAAACAATAAAGAAACATAACGCAACAAGTACAAAACATAACAAACACTCGATTACAATTATTTAAAGTTTTTGTTGCAAAAGATAAATGATCTCGTCTGGAGTGCGTATTGTTTCGACATACGGATCCAATATACGGCGTCTTGTTGGAACATTAACATGTGCTTCCATCATGGTGCGAACGTCATCGTCGCTCCAAATCTCAATAGATGAATAACGAATAGTCATGTCCTCTCCATAACTGTGCTTGCGGTAACGTAAATGACTTACGTCTATACGCCACTCTCCCTCTCGACGAACCTTCCTCTTTGCCTTTTCCTTCAACTGGGTGAATGTTATATCCTTATTCAACCTACAAAAGATAGGATTGCGAGATTGAAGCCAAACACCATCTTCCCTATTGGTGACAGTTCCATAGTGATGAAAGACGATCAGGAATTTGTCATTTCAGTACTGGGTTGGGCACAACTTCATTCCATTTCAGCGAGTGGGGGTATTTGTGAAGAAGCAGAGTAGGGGGTTGATTTCAATGGGGTGCGAAAACTGAAACCCTATTTATAATAGGCGCGATAAAATGTGAGTCGTTGATTTCAATTTTAGATCACAAATCTGAGTCGTTTAAATTCTATCCGTTGTGGCACATTTTCCAAAGGGAATGCCATCCACTCCTTTTTCTGACACATTTGATTGATTGTAAGTCGTTGATAATAAGTGTCGGTGAAATCTGAGCCATTTAAAAATTCAAAAAAATTCAAACCAGTTCGGTTGTCAAGTTCCAAACCGGTTCGATTAAGGAGATCCGTACCTGACCAAAATTCAAACCATGGTGTGTGAAACTTAAGTGGTTCGGAGGTCGTTGTCCGGACTGGTTTGGTTGTTGGTAATCAAAGAAAGTTCAAACAATGGGGAGTGTGTCAAAATAAATCAGCCCCGGTAGTGCTGATCCGAACTGGTTCAGTTGCTTGTCTATGAACCCATTAAAATCTGGAAAAAAAAACACAGACACGCTTAGAACATTTCACTTCATTAAGGGTATTCTTGTACTTTCACTGTGTTTAGGGGGTGTGTGGTGAGTAGGAGGGGCGTTGGAAAAAGCATGGCCTTTATTTTACATGTCATCTTACTATGCATTCTAAGGTGAGGGAGCAAACCAAATCACTCACCGGTGAACCATTAATTATTACTATTGAATATAATACAAAATATTATAAACAGTTGAGATTTTGTAAGACAACTTGCTATTTCCAGTTGCCGTGAATATGAATTCGGTGCCACTTTTTTAGATTTTAAAGATTTATGATATTTCAGAAATTGCTATTCGGGCCTTGGTCATATTCTTCTTTTTTGTTTTTCTTTCTGGAGGATAATATACTGGTATGAATCCATACCTTTGCTCTTCTCTTTCTCTACATTCACCAAAAAAAGCCTTCATCTCTACGACAAAGTAGGTATATCACGACAAGGGTTGAACAAAGTGGAAAATTTTTCAATTTTTAAAATCATAGTTCCCTACTAATCTGGTCAAAATTGTTGCTGACCTGTCAGTCACTTAACCTACGTGGCATATGCCACGCAGGCATGCCAATGTGGGTTTTAAATTAAAAATTATTATTTTTATTTTAAGAAATGTTTTTTAATTATTAATTATTATTTTATAAATAACACTGCATCTTGTTGTTATGCATCCAAACTCACAAAATAACATATTGACACATACAGGAATCTCCGATATGAATAACACTGACAGAATTTTTTTTATCTGATCAAAATAAAACTTATAGAATTAAAAACCCAAACTAAAAAAGCTGTAAATAAAAAAAGAAACCCAGAATAATCCCACTATGGAAATTCAATTACTGTTTCGACCACAAAAAAAAGAGCACATTTTATGTGGTTCTTTTGGTGTTAACCGGATATACTCTGTGGCAACTGCAAAAACTAAATCCTCGAACTAGATAAAAGTGCAATGAGTGACAAAAACTTTTCTTCAAGAGCTGCATTCTCAGAGCTGGACTCCACCCAGGACCTCTGACATTTTATATTAGGTTCTAAGTGAAAATAAAAGATATGGTTCTAATTAATGTATTTTTAGAAGCAAATCACAATATGTATATTGTATATTTTTCTCACAGTCTAATTAAGGTGGCTAATCTGCAACTTTATTCAAAAATTCCTACATGAGTTGAGTCCCTTAATACATACTACTATAATGTATGGAAAGCTGGAATTGCAGTAGGAAAGTTTGAACAACATATTTTACTGATGACTTAGAGTGGTTTACTCCAGCGTGGTGCAATTGGGAGATAGATAAATCCTCCTTCCTGGGTGCCGGCTCAAGATTGGAACCTTGGTAACACAAACAGAGAAAACATTGTTGAATTATTCTATTTTTGATTCTCAACTATCTATTGTAACTCCAATAATTACTACATCTCAACGTCAAACTTTAGTATTATTTGTACGGTACGTAGAATCTTTGTTCTATATCCTTAACTTAGCTTGGTATCCTATCCTATCAGTCGTTTCTTCTAGATTTCCATCCGTCTTATCTATCTACCCTTCAACCATATATATACTTTGTACGCTTAATTAGACACCTATTTAATTTGATCTACTATATGGTATGGATTCCTCGTTTCTTCCCAGAGCAATATTGTCTTGATTTATTCAGAAGAGACCGTTACTTGGAGTTTGTGTATGCCTGTTGTGGTCCCGCATTGGATAAATTACTAGGAGAAAGAATGATGGTGAATTTTTTCAGCCATGCCATTGCTTTATCAGATAACAAGTTCTTATACTATATAAAAATGGTACATACAACACAACACAACACAACACAACACAACACAACACGGCTAATGATTTTTGAACACTTCTCAAAAATTTCAGACTATAGAATGTTAAATTTTCTAACCATTTACAATTGCTTTTACTTGCAGGTTGTATTCAGGAATTCAGGGGTGCAAGAAACAGTAAAGTCCAGCCCAGATTGGCCAAAAAAAACTCACAGCCCAGAAATGATCACAAAAACGGTTCCTGCGGAACCCAGCGGGTCTTATACTGTACAGACACGCGGATCCAGGAACCGGGTTATGGATCACAAACCGGATCAGTATAAAAGGTTTCTTTCAGAAACCCTAAGTCACTGTTTCTCGAACTCTTCACGCGTTTCTTGATTTTCACCGTTCTCTCTTCTTCCTTCAACCGTTCTCTAGGGTTCTTTCTTTCTTCTCCGATTCAATCGAGTTGAGGACTCAAATCACTCCAATCTTTCAGCAAGAACACACAGCCACTGGTGAGGATCAAAACCCCTATGGTTTGATTCGCCAGATGATGATTCTTGCTAACCCTAATTTCTGTTTCTTTGTTCGCAGGTGAACAGCAGCAGGAACAACTTCACGAACACACAGAGACCATAACGAAGGTACAAAGTTTTCTTAGTCTCTCCTTAACTTCTGATTTCTCAACCTGAATCACAAATACTCACTGATTGTGATTCCTTTTTCTGTACGTATGTTGACAACCTGATGAGATCTCAAAAACTTCAACACGATGAAGTTTCAGTCACAGCTTCACCAACACGAGTAAATCCCTTTCTCTTAGTTCTTCTTTTATTCCACTTTCTGTTTTTTGTGTTCTGCTTGTGAACCAAATACTCATTTATCTTTTCATTCTTGCAAGATACACTTTACCAAGGCAAGAAGCTACACGGCTACAGACTTCAGAAAAATAGAAGGGTTTTAGATGAAAGAAAAGATGCACACACAGAAGGAATCAGAGGAAGAGGACTTGTAGACTAAAAACTCAATGTAAAATTTAATTCACTGTATATATCTTATCTGTGTGTATGTACATATGTATTTATAGCATTCACTGGATGTATAGCTGGTAGTTTAGAGTTTGTTATAGCTAACAAACTCAGTTTGTTAAACTGTTAACAAACTAAACAATTAGTTAGAAACTAATTTTGTTAAACAGCTGTAACAAAACTTGTTAATACAGAGACCTTTTGGTCACAGAATTTCTAACAGCTATATTTCAGTTTTGAAAATATAGCTGTTAGGCATTTTAGGTTTTTTTGCTTAAAACCCAATACCCTCCCTTAAGCTAAAAAACCACTGAAACTTAGAGCCCTTCCTTAAGCATAATAAGGAGTTAGGCTTAGAGACCGATTCTAATACCAGGACAACCCCCTGTTAGGCATTATTAGTGATGATCTGGGACAAGCCCCCAGATGTTAGCTTTCACCTAACTGTCTCCTAAGCTTTAGTTAAAACCTTACCTTTTAGAGCCTTTAGTAAAAAGTCAGCCATCTGCTCTTTAGTTGAGCAGTGGTTCAGTGCTTCTAGCCAAGCTGCTTGAGTGGCAGCTTTGAAACCCAGAGAGCATTCTGCAGTGTTGCTGGCAGAACTGCAATCTGTCTTGTCAATCCTTGCTAGGACTCCCTTAGCACATTTTAGTTGTTGTAGAGTAGAGCTTTTAGGTGCCCTTAAGAACTCTAGTTCATAGCCATCACATAGAGTCCCTAAGTCTTCATAAGTGGAGTTTAACTCCTCAATTGTAGTACTTCTCAGCCCTTCTCTTTCAAGAGCTTCATAGCAAATAGTTCCTTCTGAATCTATCAGCCTTTGTCTCTTAGCCAAGAATTGACTAATAGAGTCAGATTGTAGTGTGGCAGATTCCTTGTAGTGGACGGTTTCACCTTCTGTTTGCTGTACAGCTTTCCAAGTATCAGTTTCCATCACCATAGGGTCTTTAGTGCTGCTTTCCTCCTTAGGACAGCTTCCTTGTAATCCAGTTTCAACCTGAAACAGTTTAAAGCATACCAAAGCTCTTTCTTTGGTTTTTATCAGATAAATCCAAGGCTTTGAGTATTCATCTACATATGTTAAAACCATTTTGTTGGCACTTAATGAAAACATATTAAGTGTCCCATATGTAAATGAACATTCAATCTGGATTACTTCCTTAAATTGAGATTTCAGCCTTCCAAATAACAATTTGCCTATTAAACAAGTAGTGTTTGGAATATAGGAAATATTTCTAGTGAATATAACCTTTTCAACTTCCCTTTTTAGCCTTAGGTTCCTTGCACCAGCTGCATTAATAGGTTCAGCCCCTTTAATACCAATTTCATTTCTAGAATAGGAGTCAATCAGCCATTCATAAGTCATGTGGCTTGGACAGCCATTGTTCAGTGACCACATTCCTTCAAAAATCCTGCCAATATTAGTTGACAAAGCACAAACAGTATATTCACAGTAATTCCTTATCCTAGGATCAGTTTTAGGTATCACAGAAATTGTCTTAATTTCTGTTTCTGTTTCAGTTTCAGAATCAACAGTTTTTACACTAACAGTTTTGAAAATTATAGATTCTGAATTCACATTTTCTAAAAACACAGTTTTCACACTTATATTTTCAAAATTCACAGTTTTTGAAAATATTGATTCTAACTCCACAGTTTCTGAAAACACAGATTTCACAGTTTCAAAATTCACCAACTTTGAAAACTCAGATTCTAAACTCACAGCAACCTCCTTAGATTCTGCTTCTAGTTTAGCCTTAGGGATCACAGAAACTTCCTTAGTCTCTGCTTCATGTTCAGTCACAGAACACACAGAAACTTCCTTAGTTTCTGTCTTAACTTTTGAACATACAGAGACTTCCTTAGTTTCTGTTTCAAGTTCAACTATATCCACAGAAACTTCATTAGTTTCTGTTTCTTCTAAATCATCTATTATCATGCTAAAAGCTACAGGATCAGATTCTGAATCTGAATCTTCTTTAGCCACATTGGCTTCAGATTCAGCTTCTTTGGGCTTAGAGTCCTTTCTAGTAGGACACTCAGTAGCATAGTGCCCATATTCATCACATCTGTAGCATTGCACTTTAGATTTATCTTTCTTAGATGCATTGCTACTTTTCTTAGTGGAATCGGATTTAGAGTTAGGTTTACCTGACTTACCTTTGCTGCCTTTTGGCCACTTCTTGCCATTAGACTTGGTGAGTAGGGCCTGCTCATCTTCTTCTTCACCTTCTAGTAGTTTGATCCTTAGTTCCTTTGCTTCAAGCTTTGCTTGGAGCTCTTCCACTTTATAGTCATCTGGTAGAGTAGTATCTTCAATACTGTTGACTACCCAGCCAAACTTCTTAGTTAAGGACCTTAGGACTTTCTTACAAATCACCTTTTCTGTAAGAGTTTCCCCATACATTGCCATAGTATTAGTGATTTTCTTTAACCTTATAAAGAAATCAAAAATACCTTCACCTTCCTTCATATTTAGTGTTTCATACTGGGCTCTTAGAGCCTGCAACTTTTCTTCTTTGATAGGGGCAGCACTAGTGTAATACCTCTCTAAGGCATCCCAGGCAGCCTTAGAAGTCTCATAGCTTCTAATCCTATCAAAGTTTGCCTCATCACACCCCTGGTGTATGAGATAGATTGCCTTGTAGTCCTTTTGTTCGTTTTCATTGAACGAATTAGTTTCAGCAACAGTTGGTTCTTCACCCAATGGTTCAAAACCATTCCTAACAATTCTGAGAACACCATGGCAGCCAAAAATGGCCTTCATTTGGAGGCTCCATCTGTCCCAGTTTTTCCCATCAAGCTTTGAGATTTGTGTGATTAGACCTGTCCCAGTACTAGCCATCTTTTAGAACTGAAAAACACTTTAAACACAGAAATTGTTAGAACACAAAACTGCACAATCAGATTGTGCAGGTAAAACTGAAAAAAACCTTAAAGAACTTTAAAGAACCTTAAAAGAAAACTTAAAGAAGATATAGAGATAGAAAATTTTCCTGTTTTTCCCTGGATTGTTACCAGCTCTGAGATACCATGTTAAATTTTCTAACCATTTACAATTGCTTTTAGTTGCAGGTTGTATTCAGGAATTCAGGGGTGCAAGAAACAGTAAAGCCCAGCCCAGATTGGCCAAAAAAAACTCACAGCCCAGAAATGATCACAAAAACGGTTCCTGCGGAACCCAGCGGGTCTTATACTGTACAGACACGCGGATCCAGGAACCGGGTTATGGATCACAAACCGGATCAGTATAAAAGGTTTCTTTCAGAAACCCTAAGTCACTGTTTCTTGAACTCTTCACGCGTTTCTTGATTTTCACCGTTCTCTCTTCTTCCTTCAACCGTTCTCTAGGGTTCTTTCTTTCTTCTCCGATTCAATCGAGTTGAGGACTCAAATCACTCCAATCTTTCAGCAAGAACACACAGCCACTAGTGAGGATCAAAACCCCTATGGTTTGATTCGCCAGATGATGATTCTTGCTAACCCTAATTTCTGTTTCTTTGTTCGCAGGTGAACAGCAGCAGGAACAACTTCACGAACACACAGAGACCATAACGAAGGTACAAAGTTTTCTTAGTCTCTCCTTAACTTCTGATTTCTCAACCTGAATCACAAATACTCACTGATTGTGATTCCTTTTTCTGTACGTATGTTGACAACCTGATGAGATCTCAAAAACTTCAACACGATGAAGTTTCAGTCACATAGAAAACTAATGGTTTCAAGAAATATTTCCAAAAATTCTATATATTTCAAAACCATATGCTACATAGGCCCACTAATACGTATACATACTGTCGTAACAGTGATCTTTTGGTCAAGTATAATATGTATGCAGAAAGTGTGAAAGGCCTTATTAATGATGACTTCACATTCATAACAAAATCAGCTGTATTTTCAAATCAAATTTTAGCCGAGAGGAGAATATATCTTATATAGAATTCCATCATTTGGTTGATGAGCCAGAAAGAAGGAAAGCAACATAAAAGGTCTTTTTCTTCCTCCCATTGGAACATTGAATTCCAAGGTCAATTAATACGGTCTGATACAGCGTACACGTACGTACAGGGTTTGATTTAGTTTTTGGTGGTAGCAATATTATTGCGGATCCCTAATACACTCACTACCTTGGATTAATTACCTTAACAAGATATTAATGAAAGAGTCACCTCAGATTATACTGTTATTAATACACTCTTATTGAGGTTAAGGGTTGGGGACTGTACCTCTATGATTAGGATATATATACTAAAACAAATGAAGAGATGAGAGTCACAGACTCACACTAACACACAGTGAAGTGAGGGAGAGGTGCGTGGTCGGTCACATCGTCATCTTGCTCATTACTACTTGATTCCTTTACTCATCTCACCACCTCCCAATGACCATGCCAGGGTTGATTCTCTCTGTTTTTGGTTCACTATAACAGTGGCGGACCCAGGACCCCGGGGTCAGGGGTGTCAAATTTTTTAAGGCCGGTGTCAAATGGGTGCAAAACTTGGTCTACTAGTACAATTTCAAATTTTCAGGAGTGTCAAAATTAAAATTTCAGGAGATTTAGGCTATTTATATAGGGTGTTTAGTGCAAAAAAAATATTCCAGGGGGTTCAACTGAACCCCCTGGCTTGTAGCCAGGTCCGCCACTGCACTATAAGGACGAGGCTTGGGAGTGAGTGCCAAAAAGATACTAACAGTAGAGACAGAGAGAGGTGTATAATAATAATATAAATATATAATTAATTATCTTCTCAGAAGTTTAAATATTTAAAAGGAAAAGAAAAAACAGCGGCAATAGTATTATGGGTTAAAGGTATGTTTCGTCCCAGCAAATATCACAATAATCCAGTTTCGTCCCTGTAAAAAAAAAAGTTTTAAAACAGCCCTTGCAATTACCAAACGCTTCTAGTTTCGTCCCTGCTGTTAACTTTCCATCCAAAAAACTAACAGTTGCCACGTCATCAACCCTTGCCCAAAAAAAAGTTTTAAAACAACCCTTGCAATTACCAAACGCTTCTAGTTTCGTCCCTGCTATTAACTATTCATCATCTTCAACCTCTTGAGAATTCCTTTTCAACGGTTCCTTTTGAGTGAAAATTCTTGCACTCTCAGCTTTTCTCGAGTATCTTAAGACATTGACTAACACTAAAAAAGGGACCATAATTCCAAACACTATCTAATTCATCATCAATCTATTTTAAGATCCAATCTTTTACTCATGAAGAGAATTAGCAGCTCAGATTCTTCCACTCCTCTCATCACAATCTGTCCATCAACAACAGGTTAATTAATTTACCCTTTTTTTGCTTGTTTGTAAAATTCAGACATAGATCTATATTTGTGTTTCTTTTCGTGTCTCAAAAAACTACTTATTATGATCAAACACCATCATAGCTTTCTTTATTAGTATTCATATTACAGGTCATCATATTCATAACCAATGTTGTTTTTTTGAGGTACTAGACAAGACAACTACTGTAAACAAACACTGTTTTTGTATACTAATAATTCTGTCTGTTTTTGCATTGATTTAGAGGAACAGAGTCCAAGGAATAACCACGTGTATGGTAGGGAGTTCCAATCTATGCTGGAAGGATTTGATGAGGAAGGGTGTGTTGAAGAACTTGGACATCACTCTCAGAAAAAACGTAGACTGAGGGTGGATCAAGTGAAAGCTTTGGAGAAAAACTTTGAGGTAGAAAACAAGCTTGAACCTGAAAGGAAGGTTAAGCTTGCACAAATCTTCAACCTTTTGTGTAAGGAAGTAAGGAGATTTGATGAGATTTGGGTTTGAAGAAGACAATTAAGAGGTTGAAGATGATGAATAGTTAATAGCAGGGACGAAACTAGAAGCGTTTGGTAATTGCAAGAGTTGTTTTAAAACTTTTTTTTGGGCAAGGGTTGATGACGTGGCAACTGTTAGTTTTTTGGATGGAAAGTTAACAGCAGGGACGAAACTAGAAGCGTTTGGTAATTGCAAGGGCTGTTTTAAAACTTTTTTTTTTACAGGGACGAAACTGGATTATTGTGATATTTGCAGGGACGAAACATACCTTTAACCCTAGTATTATTGCATAATGCATAAGATTACATCATCAAAAAATTGAATTGTTTGTACTAGTACTAGTTTTTAATTCCTTACATAAAAAGTGACCGTTTTATGCTTCAAGGATCCGCTTTTCTCGCTTCTTCACCTCACTTTCTTATCTACCACAATCTTTTTCATATTTTCATCCCAACACTCTCTCTCTCTCTCTCTCTCTCTCTCTCTCTCTCTCTCTCTCTCTCTCTCTCTCTCTCTCTCTCTCTCTCTCTCTCTCTCTCTCTCTCTCTTTCTTGGTCCTAGACTACATATCATGCATGTCATTTTCATTCTGATTTCACCTCTTTAACAACCCCTTTTTCCGCATCATTTCTCTTCATTTGAAACCTCAACAAAGCTACACCTTTGCCAATTATGGGCAAGGATCGGTATTGGGGTGGAACTGGAAGGTCTTCATCCTCCTCCTCCTCCAACTCCAACTCCAACTCCAAGAGAAATGGAGGAAGAGGAGCTCAAACAGATATCCCTTCTGGTTGCATGTGTGCATTCTTTCAAGCCTTTGATTTTCATCCATTCAACTTTTCCATAAACCACCAACAAGACTCTCTCACTCGTATACCAAATCACAACACTGTTCCCAAAGGTACCTTTTCCCTATACTTTACACAATATGACTATAATTTATAAACAACTAACTGCCTCTCTCTCTCTCTCTCTCTCTCTCTCTCTCTCTCTCTCTCTCTCTCTCTCTCTCTCTCTCTCTCTCTCTCTCTCTCTCTCTCAAACAAATCATTAACTACTTCTAAAAATTATGGTTTTGTATAATATTCCAGCACTAGTGGAAAAATGGGATTCAAAGTCGGACATTTAGGACTTTTAAAGTCGGATCTTCACCCGACTTCTATCAAAGCGACTTTGAAACTAAGTTTTTTTAAAGTCGGATTAAGGTCCGACTTAAAAAGTACGTTTTTAAGTCGGATTATTATTGCGTCCGACTTTAATTATGGTATGTTTCCTGCGGCGCTCACCTCTGTGGAATACTTTTAAAGTCGGGTGTTTCTGAACTCCGACTTTAAAAGGGCATGTGTAATGTCGGATGATATAAATATCCGACTTTAAAAGTGTACTTATTTTTTTCAAAAATTGTTGGTCACACTACAATAGAATTAATAATGGGTAGCGCTTTTTTTTAGCCATAGGTAGCGCTTTCGAGCGCTACTAATCTTAGCGCTACGGATTCTACTCCCACGATGCGTAGCGCTTTTAAAGCGCTACCCATTGATAGGAATGAGTAGCGCTTTCCTTAGAAGCGCTACTCATTCCCTTAGCGCCTCTTAGGAATGGGTAGCGCTTTTAGGAGAAAGCGCTACTCATTGCCTTAACACCTCTTTAGAATGGGTAACGCTTTTAGGGAAAGCGCTACTCATTCTCTTAGCACCTATTAGGAATTGATAGCGCTTTTTATTGAAAGCGCTACTCATTCCCAAAAGCGGCTAAGAGAGTAGGTAGCGCTTTTCAAATAAAACGCTACCATCTACTATTCATCTACACGAGTATCCAATACTACTGATGTGCTTTCCCTTTTAGATTACAAATTTCAAATCCATTTCCCTGGACATTTACACAACATCCAATATATATACATATCAACATATATAAACAAATTAGCTAACAACATATATATATCGAAATCAAATGAACAACTTTCATTACATTATATCTAAAAATATTACATCAAATTCAAAGTTGGTTAGTTAATAAAACCGGTAACATAGCGACACCACTCTCCCTTGAGCTCAGTAAGTTGCTCATCAGAGTATTCCTTGAACCGACAGTCAGGAAAATACTGAAAAAATAAAATTATAATTAAAATGGTTAAATTGGAGAAACTATTATAATATCAATATCAAAAAGAAATCTAACTAGATACCTCATTTGGAATTTCCATTTGATTGTGAGTGATGATTTCCTTCATATACTTCATAACATAGTACCCACAATCATTGGTATTTGGTTGTTTGGGACCCTATAAAACAAAAGATTAGTTAATTGTTAAATTATACTAAATATATTTTTTTGACCAAAAAATTTAATTAAATATATAATGAATATTGATTACAAACTTACAATTATTGGAATCCATTTTGTTTCAGATCTTGACTTCCTGTACATGGTCCTAGTTTCACTCAGTGCCCAAAATGTTGCCAAACAACTGAACACAACGTCATATATATAACTATATTAATCGAAATATATACATATATAATTTAATTATAAAATATGAGAAAGATCTAAATACACACCTATTTATTATCCCGATCAACTTAGGGTAGTGGTTGTAATGACCTTGTAATGAATCTAAGAAGTACACCACATCTCTCTTAGGATCGATTGCCAACAATATCCAATGTTGCCTACAAATTAAATTTTTGAATAAATAAATGACAAGTATTTCAAAAATGCAATTTATATATGATTGATTGATTAAATTTCTCACCCCCTTAAGTTAATCGGTGCCAAAAACATGGTATCAAAGCTTGTATTTTGAGCAAGCCTCAAGCGTTGACTGAGAAACTATAACCATTTGAATGTTCTATCTGCTGTGAATGGAAGGGGGCAGAGAAACCACAGAGAAACATGACCACCACAGAGAAACTATAATCAAACATGACCACCACAGAAACTATAACCACTTGAGACCCATTTGAATGTTCTATCTGCTGTGAAGGGAAGGGGGCAGAGAGTACTAACCTGACTTCCGTAGTTCCGTTTGCGTCGGCCGTGGTAGGATTTCGTTGGAGCAGAAGGGGTGTTGTACGCTGCGAGAGAGAGAGAGCGAACTCGGTTGAGAGAGAGCGAACGCGAGGGAATAGCTACAGGCGTCCACGGCGGCGTCCACAGCATCCACGGCGGCGTCACAGTGGAGGAAGCAGAGAGAGAACGTGAGGTTGCTGGGAGCGAGAGAGAACGTGAACGTGAGGTTGCTGGGTTTTCAGGTGAACGTGAGGGCGAGAGAGAACGTGAATGGCGAGATAGAACATGAACGGCGAGAGAGACGTTAGGGTTGTCAAGTGTGAGTGTTTTCAGAGTGAGTGGAAGAGAACGAACGAAAACAAAGGAATATTGAAAATTTTTAATAAAAAAGACAATGGGTAGCGTTTTGCTAAAGCGCTACGGATCCTCTAGCGCTCTCTTCAATGGGTAGCGTTTTTAAAAAGCGCTACGGATTAACCTGAGCGCTCTCTGCAATGGGTAGCGTTTTACATTAAAAGCGTTACCTATTTCTCTAGCGAGTTTTGGCTATAGGTAGCGTTTTCAAAAAGCGCTACGGATCCTCTAGCGCTCTCTACAATGGGTAGCGTTTTACCCAAAAAGCGTTACCTATTCCTCTAGCGTGTTTTGGCTATAGGTAGCGTTTTCAAAAAGCGCTACAGATTAGCTAGCGTTCTTAGGCATGGGTAGCGTTTTCGTTAAAGCGCTACTAAAGGTTGCGCTCTTTTTCATTAAATCTGGCGTAGTGTCATTTTGTTTCACCCTGCAGATACAAAACATTTTATGCATAATTTTTTTTTGGTGGGCACATTTTATGCATAATTAAGACAAAACTAAATTAACATCACAAATATTGCAAATGCCAAACTATTGTAACACACAACATCAATCAGTATCATTGAATTGGTAGATTTATATTGAAACAAAGACCATATATATAGTTCTATATATATAGTGGTACTAGCCCATTCACATTGGGTTATCTCGATTTTACAAGGCACACCTTTCCCTTCCAGATGACATGTATCTAGTAACAAATGAGTAAACTCATGTAACAAATACACACTTCTAAATGCACAATAAGCAACTTTGATTGATTAAATACATTAGATATCCAAAAAGGGGCAGGCATTCTTACAACAGGCCTATGCTTCCAAACCCTGGGTTCATCAACACATTTTGCTGCTGCTGCTGCTGAGGATGAAATCGTTGGAAAGGACCAAATGGATTTGCTTGTTGTTGCATTGCTACCAATTGTCTCTCATTAGCTGAAGAAATATCAGTCCTTGGAGTGCTGACAAGGGCAAGCTCCCAGCCAGTTGGATCGAATTCTTTTGTTTGACCAGCACTAGAGTTAAAAGCTGATGCAGTGCCTACATGCATAAAACAGTCACACTTCATAGATGAGAAAAACAAACCATTAAACCTTTCTAAGCAGCAGAGTTTAACAAAGCTCACCAGTTTCGGTGGGGACTATGGCTAAGGCAAGAGCATTCATATCCTCTATGGACGATGCATTCGGTGCCAAATCATTCAATTCCTGCAGCAACAGCAGGAATTAGGAAAATTCTAAAAAGACAAATTGAGATATATGCTTGGATACAATAACTTACCAGTAAGTCTCCAGTTTCAAAATTGTTGTGAGATGGTGGAGGAGGAGGAGGAGGTGCAGGCTCAGAATCGGGGACAACAGTGATATCTATAGGAACCGAAGGCTCCTGTTCCTGTTCATCAGACTGTTTGGCGTCTTCAATTGCAAGAACTTATTCTGGTCTATAAGTCAACTGAAGCTGTTGATGCAAAAAAAGAAACTACTGGTCTAAAAATTAAATGCAAAATAAATATTACAAGGAAAAATGTACAGAGTTTCTAAAAATTAAATGCAAAATAACTATTTCAAAGAAAAGCTGTTGATTCAGTAGCTTTTTTGAATGCATCAAGAATATCTACAAATATTGAAACCTAATCAATAGTTTGATCAATAATATTTTATTTGAAGAGTCCCCATTATTACAACTTAAAACCTTCTATGGACTCATCATCCAGTCCTGGTGAATGTCCAGGACCCAAGAATTCAGATAAACACGAGCAAGGGGCGGAACACTTGGATTCAAACCACTTTTGAAGCCTGACTGTGTCACTGGCTGAATGTTGGGTGCACTTGAAAGTTCCATAGCCAGACTCTAGGCCAACAAAACAGATAGCAGATTGGTAAAGAATATTATAGCTCAGGTAAGTGCTGATTATACAAGAGAAATACGTGTGATACCTGCAGCCTAACAAATGCTTCTCGGCGCTTCGAATCCTCTCCAAGTGACCACGGGTACTTCAAGTACGCCAGCATTACTTGAGGTGAGCCATGATATCGTACACTTTCGGGAGATATTTCGGGGTCATACTGATGGAATAAAAAATAACTTGATTAGATATGTGACAATAAACAAAGATAGCAACCTTCATAAACCAGGTACAAAGTACAAACCTGAAGAAGTTTAACTAAAGTAGACCTTGCTTGGCTAATGCACCCACTTTTTCGGCACAGAGAAGCAAATGTGAGCCATGTTTCAATGTCTTCCCCAGGAGGCAGCACAAGTGCTCTAACAGCCAAAAGTGCTTGCCAAACCTGCAAAAGGCATCAGAAAGTCAGAGGAAGGAAATTAAAAGCCCAATTTTGCAAAATGTTAATTATACAAATAAACTTTGGGCTGCAAGAGCTCATAGTATACTTCAGTTGTTAGAGATTTGAAACTGAATATGGGCCAACATCACAACGTCACATTTTAAATACTAAGGGTGCGTTAGGCCTAAATTCTAATATGGTATCTAAGAATATCCTAGATCTATTGGGCCACCCACCCAATAGTTCTGGGCATGAAGAGGTAAAATGTGAGATTCAAGTTCCACTCACCATTACTTACTGCCTTGATAGCTGTTTACTGCCTTTTATACTGTATTTAGTTTGGCACTGTTTGTGTGTATAGTTTTCCTAGTCAGGCAGTGCCTATTCTTTACTTGCTTAGTCTAGATTTACCAAGAATTATCCACTATAGTAACAAACTCAGAATCGGTTAGTTAAGTTATCCCGTTAGGAGTCTCCTATATATAAACTCTGAAATCTGCTTGTGAGCTTCTATATATAGGAGACTCTAATCTTTATAAACTCAGATTTCAGATTACACAATTGCAGATTCAATTCAGAATCTCTCTCTAGAGTCTATACCATAATCTTGATAGGCAACAACATTATGGTGTTTCGTGCCCAAGCAGGTTATGACCCTAGCATAAACAATTCCCTTTCAAAGAAACAGCGAAATAATATTTGGATCCAATTAAAAGTCTCAAAAATCAAAATACGCTCATTACAATCCTCTGAAATATAATTCATATCCAAATCTTGGTTAAGTATACATATGCATTTCCATTGGGAAAATATGTTTACCTCAACATTGCTCTTGACTCCTTGAATACGCTGAATCCACATATTGCGAACAAGAGCCCGCCGCTCTTCAGCAACTTGGTCTCCAATAGGAAGTGTACAGTAATCAATCACCTGGGAGAAGAGAGGATCTTCCCATGTTAAAGTCATAATAGTTAGATTAAGTGAATGGTCACAATTGAAGGTAAGAATTCTGAATGCTGACCTCTTCTAATTCTGATAGTTGCTGAACACGAACCATATTGCTGTAAGCACGCTCATAAGGTAAGTTTCAGCCAAACAAATTGCAATAACTAAATAATTTTCCAACAGTTTATAATTATGAAATTTTATTCTTCTGATTTCTTGTGATTGGGAAACTGGACGAGCTAAACTGCCTATGAGATATGTTTTGATCATTCGATCTGGTTTAACTTTGGTATACATCTGAATTAAATGACACTTCATAGTCCAATGCAATAGTTTATCTAACCTGACTAGCAAGTGCCAAAGCATCAGTGAGTAAAGATATAGACAACCAAACTTGCATGCAAATTTCATGACCTGCCATAGGTATAGGGCCCAGCTTAGCCGCCTCAGATGTTGTTAGTGTTATAGTTATAAACACAGCCAAAGTTCTGCCAATAAGAAGACCACCTACAAGATGCAATAGTTCAAACTAAAAATTAAACCACTTTGCATTTCAACTCATGATTTCTTCTGTCCAGTCATAGTTGTGAACTAAACAAATCAAATTCAAGCCAATGAAATATTAATATTGGATCCAATACCACATTAAGAAAGTTTCCAGCACCTGAAATTTATAGGCAAGCCTTTGTCATTTACACATCCAGCAAAAATACTTTACCTAGTCATGTATTCCTTTTTTCAACAACAACACTAGTAGCCAAATAGTGGTGAGGGTTCATATAAAACCATCATGCAAATCACAGATATAAGTTAGAAAGCAAACAATCACTGAAATTAGTAGAGGATCTTCCTGCTCTCTATGCAACACAAAGGTAAAATGAAGAAAATGTGAAAAGATTTTCAATTCATTCATTTTCCTTTATTGCTTAAATATACCATGAACTAAGATCATTTAAATGATCCTGCTGTCGACAAAGTTACTTTGCTTCTTTCCATAAAATACAAACAGCAGATAATATGGTTTCAGCAATTGAGTCAATGATGCAATTTCTTTGTAGCTTTACAAAGGCAAGTTTAAGAGTTCATTTCTTGGCAAATATTTTCAGCACAGTTTCAAATACAAATATTTCACAGTTTCAGATACAAATATTTTCAGCATTGTTTCCGCAGCTAGCCAAGAGGAACACATACATACATGGGTAATTAAAATTCTACACTTAATATATAGAGATGCTGCTTATAACATCCTTTAAATTCTACACATACAACAAATAAATTAAGAGGCGACAAACTAATTCATATGAATTGTATGAAAGAGTTTGATACCAGCTAACTCAATATAGAGATGCTGCTTATAACATCCTTTAAAGAAAGCAGTAATAAAGAAAATACAAGAGTATCAACCAACTAAAAAGGTTGTATATGAAATCCGCTCAACAATATATTATCTAACTCATAGCTTACAAATGCTGCAAATTTGAGAGCTGGGCAAGTTCTGGGACCAGTTGACCAGGGGGCTTCCATTCGACAAGCACTGCATATTTAAAGAAGAACCAATAGTCTCCAGATAACTTTCATGGTCGAGCATGATTGCATCACCTGCTTTCACATTATTGCCTTCAATCTGCACTAGTTCAACAACAACATTTTAATAATTTAGTAAGAGATATGATTGAGAATGGGAGGATATTAGTTTGACAAGATGCAACAAAATTATGGTCTCTATCATGCTTGTACATCAACAGAAAATGCTGAATACAAAAACGAAACTCTAGGGTTTTGATTTGAGGCATCTAAGGTATGTAAATACACAAATCTAAAGCTTCAGATATGTGACATCTACGATCTCTTAATAGAAAACAAAAACGAAATCAAGAAGGAAAACGAAAACGAAATCAAAGAGGAAAGGAAAACGAAATGAAGAAGAGGGAAAACAGAATGAAGAAGATGGAAAACGAAAATGAAATGAAGAAGAAAACGAAACTCAACCTTAACCTTGCAGCGACCGATGAAAGAGCAGAAGCAGCGGCCGGTGACGGAGCAGAGGGCGTGTTGTGGTTCCTGATTGATACGTCGGCTGAGCATGACGTCGGCGTGTTGTGGTTGCAAAATCAGAAGAAAGCCAACCAATGAAGTTGACGGTGAGAGGAAGAGAGACGTTGACGGTGAGAGGAAGAGAGACGTTGACGGTGAGAGGAAGAGAGACGTTGACGACGTTGATGGCGGTGAGAGGAAGAGAGACGTTGACGGCGGTGAGGAGAGAGCGATGGAGGAAGACAGCGAGTTGGGAGGGAGCTTCGGCAGAGAGAGTGATGGGAAGAGCAATGGAACGGTTGTTTTGGTGGAGAGAGTGATGGATGGGAAGAGCGTGGAGAGAGTGATGGTAGAGCAATGTAGTTTAGGGTTCACTGTGATGGGAAGAGAAGAGCGTGTTTTGATTTTTGGTAAAAAAAAAATAGTGTAAGTGTTTTGATTTTTGGTAAAAAAAAATAGTGTAAAAAAAACTAGGATTAATAATGCCCGCGCGAGAGTTTGTGCGCTGTTTGCAAAAAATAGATTACACATTTAAAGTCGGACATAAGCGTTGCCCGACTTAAAAGGGTGAACGCCAGAATTTTTTCGCGTGTTTATTACAAAATTGCCACCGCGTCCACCATTTAAGTCGGATATTTGGGAGTCCGACTTAAAATCACCAATTCTTTTCTTGTTTTTGCACTAGTGCAGGAGCTGAAGCACCTAGGAATAGCTTGGAATCAGAAGATGGTACACTACCATCCATCTCAAAAGAACAAAACTTCAAATTCCCAGTAACTTTACTAAAATGTCCTTGTCTGTCACCAATCAATTTTTTCATGACTTTCACACCCTACTTCTTTTTGGCTTGTTTATTCTGTAAAGTGAGCACTGATGATTCTGATAACTTTACTTGACTAGTTTTGTTGATTTTGAAAAATGCAGAAGAACATAAGAATCAAAACAAGTGAAAGCACAATAACATGAGGAGGAAGTTTTGATGATCTATCTTCTACAGGGACAAAGACACCAACTTTGGTTGCAAGATTCATGGGTCTTGATCTTCTTCCTGATACAAATTCCTCCTCTTCATCTTCTTCCTCATGTCTCTCCACTCCAAAGCAACAAGGCCATTCACACCACAATAAACCCAAAAAACAACAACATATCCAAATAATGAGACATAGACACACCACAGATAGTGCCTTGCGCTCTTCCTCAAGAAAACCATGTGTTGAGCATCGACCATCTCTTCAAATCAACAAAGAGAATATAGGCCTTGGTGAAGATATGGAGACTCCTCCTCGGTTATCATTTTCAAAGAGAAAATTTGAAGAAGATAATAATAATAATAATAATAATAATAATAATAATAATAATAATAATAATAATAATAATAATAATAATAATAATAATAATCTAAAGAGAGAAGAGTGAAGAAGAAGAAGAGTGTGAGGTGAGAAGAAGAGAGAAGAGTGTGAGGAGAGTAGGAGAGAAGAGTGTGTGTGAGAGGATAAATAAGCTGAAAAGTCAAAAAATTAGCGAGGGACTGACAAATCCGTCGCTAAACACCTGCACGGAGTCCTATCATCTGAAAACTGTCAGAAATTAGCGAGGGATTGACAATTCCGTCGCTAATCACCTGCACGAAGCCCTGCTACAATCTAAAAGCTGTCAGAAGTTAGCGAGGGAATTAGCGAGAGACTGAAAAATCCGTCCCTAATTAGCGAGGGACCTAAAAATCTGTCGCTAATTGGCAAATCCCCCCTACCCCCTCCCCCCCCCCCCCCCAAACCCCTCCCCCTACCCCCCCTCTCCCCCTCCCCCTACCCCCTACCCCCCTCCCCCTACCCCCCTCTTCTTCTTTTTTTCATTTTTTTTTTTGAAATACATAAAAATTTAGAAATTTTTTTTTACTATAAATATATTAGGTTTGTTACTCGATAATTGAATAGGTGGAAAATGAAAATAAATTTCGTTATAAATTATGTAAAGTTTGTTCCTCAGTAACTTGTTTGGTGAAAAAAAATCATAACGAAATGAGTAAAGTACAATGCTAACCCTATATATTAATACACTATCTACTTTACATCAATTGAACGCCAAAAACACTCCCTCCCCCTACCCCCCTCTTCTTCTTTTTTTCATTTTTTTTTTTGGAATACATACCTACCCCCCTCCCCTCTACCCCCCACCCACTATCCCCCTACCCCCCTCATCTTTTTTTTTTCATTTTTTTTTGAAATACATAAAAATTAGAAAAAAAAATTTACTATAAATATATTAGGTTTGTTCCTCGATAATTGAATAGGTGGAAAATGAAAATAAATTTCGTGATAAATTATGTAAAAGTTTGTTTCTCAGTAACCTGTTTGGTGAAAAAAAATCATAACGAAATGAGTAAAGTACAATGCTGACCCTATATATTAATACACTATCTACTTTACACTAATTGAACGCCAAAAACACCCCCCCCCTCCCCCTACCTCCCTCTTCTTCTTTTTTTTCATTTTTTTTGGAATACATAAAAATTTAGGAAAAATTTTGATCTATAAATATATTAGGTTTGTTCCTCGATAATCGAATAGGTGAAAAATGAAAATAAATTTCGTGATAAATTATGTAAAGTTTGTTCCTCAGTAACCTGTTTGGTGAAAAAAAAATCATATATAACAAAATGAGTAAAGTACAATGCTAGGTAGTATGTTTTGGGATGCTTCAAAATTTCGTGACAAATCAGTAACCTGTTTGGTGAAAAAAATCATAACGAAATCAGTAAAGTACAATGCTAAGTAATATGTTTTGGGATGCTTCAGTATTCACAATAGTGTGTTTTTTTTGCTTTAGTGTTCCCAAAAAATCTAACTATTCAAATATGCAAAATTTGTACCTCTAACCAGTTTAGTGGGAAAAAATATAATTTCGTTACAAAATACATAAAGTGTGATGCTAATCAGCGTGTTTTGAGACACTTCAGTGTTCGAAAAAAAATTAACCGGTCAAATACTCAAAATATCATTTTGTGCCAATTCTTCTTCCTCCTTTCTTATTCTATGTTGTAACACCAATAGTACACAGCCATTTTTTGGTGAATTCACTTAGCTGCGTCATTGTTACCACCCCGTGGATAGCACGGGTGTATGTCCTAGTAAATAAATAAATTCTATAATGCCTTTTTGATAAAACAAATTAAAGCGCTATCTATATTTGATTATAGATACTTGAACAATAAGAACATGTGGTGAATATATATACGATAAAAGTAAGAACTTACTTGAACAAAACAGTCATGAAAGTGAAGTCTAACAAGACTAGCAAGCATACGAGTATCTTTCTTAGAAACATTTCTCACAACTTCACGTACAATCGAATGAACTTTAGGACAAGTGTTTTTGTAAAACGAGTAATCTAGTTGTTGTGCATATCAGCATATGAAGATCCAAACACAACCACAACACAGCACAGAGCTATGAATGTAATGGAGCTCATTATTGTCGTTGTTTTGAGAGTGAACATAAAAGGACCCTTTATTTATAGATAGACAAGTGGCAAATTGGACATTATGGCTGCTGGCTCGTGGTTTTTCAATGAAAGGTAGGGAACATTAAGCAGTAATTGAGGTGCAACTAGTAGTGCTATGTGGACCCCATAATAGCCATCCACGATAGAAATAGCCGATTTGTCACTCAAATGAAATCCTATGTATCTTTACTATATCTCTGACTGTCCTTTTTTTTACTAATTTAGACGGTTCTACTTCAATCCATAACACCTAGCACAACAGGTAAAGTTAATTTTGGTAGGCTCAATACATTAGGAGTCTCATATGGAGTAAATAAGAATGTTTAATGTGGTATTAAGTTCTTGTCATAAAAAATGTAATACTTAAGTTATGAGTATAACAATTAGTGTTTTAATGAGCCAAAAAAAGGAAATGACTACCACCGGGTCAAAGCCAATAGAGTGAAAGCCATCGTGGACGTCCCCTCTTAAAGGGGTGGTAATGCTAGGAGTTTCACATTGAGCAAATATATTTGATCAATGTAGTCTTTCGAGTTATAGGAGTTTCACATACTCGATCCCAATTTTGTTGACAACTTCCAGTAACGGCATTTCCATCAACGGGAAGCCCCAACTGCAACGCCACGTCTTGGAGAGTTATTGTGCACTCCCCTACTGGAAGATGAAAAGTGTGTGTTTCTGGTCTCCAGCGTTCGACCATTGCTGCCACCAAAGCTGGATTTATTTTGAATGCGCCAATTGAAGCAATGTCACGAAACCCAGCTCTTTCTATCAATGGTAATATAGAGGCATCTGGTTCGGGAAGCTTGAATGCGTGATGAGCTTCCATTGGGTCATCCTTGAGAAGCATGGAAATGTGAGGTTGTTCGTTTAGTAAGGAAGCATTTTTATGTAAGTCTGAATGAAGAAATTGGCCTGGAGGAGCTGATGAATGAAAAGAAGGTTGATGAGTGGAGTAGCTGATGAATGAAGAGAGGGTTGTGTCTTAATATAGATTACATACAAGTGGGAGAGAAAGAAAGAAGTGATGGGGAGAAAGAAAGTTATCTTGCCGACACTTTGTTTTTGATTATTTTTAACTATTTTGTCTTCTTTTAATTATTTTATACGTGACCAATGCACACTGCCGACACTATTTTATACTTGCCGACACTATTTTGTCTTCTTAATTATTTTTCCATAATTATTTTGTCTTCTTTTAATTATTTTATACTTGCCGACACTATTTTGCTTCTTTTAATTATTTTTAAAATAAAATTGTGCCTCTGAACAATGCACATGCACAATACACTCTGCACAGTGCTGGACACTGCACTCTGCACTAAGCACGCTGCACAATGCACTCTGCACAGTTAACGATACTGCACTCTGCACAATGCACTCTAAACAATGCAATTGAACAATTCAAAAGTGTCGGTGCAATCCTGGCCTTTAAAAGTGTCGGTGCAATCCTGGCCTTTAAAAGTGTCGGTGCAATCCTGGCCTTCAAAACCGTCGGTGCAATCCTGGCCTTTAAAAGTGTCGGTGCAATCCTGGCCTTGAAAACCGTCGGTGCAATCCTGGTCTTTAAAATAAATGTCATTAATTTTAATGACATTCTGTACAACAATGTGTAACAAATTTTTTTAATATGTACATTCTGTACAAGAAAGTGTAACAAAAGTCATTTTTTTAGTGTCAAAAATTGGTTTTTTACCTATCTTTTGGTCTGTTGTTTTGACTAATTAATTTTAATTTTAATTATTTAAAAATCGTGCCTTCTAGACAAAGTATAATACTACCGTGTTGTGTTTACAAAAATGACTTACAATTTTTTTTAATATGTACATTCTGTACAACAATGTGTAACAAAAGTCATTTTTTTAGTGTTCAAAATTGGTTTTTATCCTATCTTTTGGTCTGTTTTATTGACTAATTAAAAAAAGACTTACAATTTTTTTTAATATGTACATTCTGTACAACAAAGTGTAACAAAAGTTATTTTTTTAGTGTCCAAAATTGGTTTTTAACCTATCTTTTGATCTATTTTTTTGACTAATTAATTTTAATTTTAATTTTTTAAAAATTGTGCCTTCTAGACAAAGTATAATACTACCGTGTTGTGTTTAAAAAAAGACTTACAAATTTTTTTAATATGTATATTATGTACAACAAAGTGTAACAAAAGTCATTTTTTTAGTGTCCAAAATTGGTTTTTAACCTATCTTTTGGTCTGTTTTTTTGACTAATTAATTTTAATTTTAATTTTTTAAAAATCGTGTCTTCCAGACAAAGTATAATACTACCGTGTTGTGTTTAAAAAAATGAGTTACAATTTTTTTTAATATGTACATTCTGTACAACAAAGTGTAACAAAATGCATTTTTTTAGTGTCCAAAATTGGTTTTTTACCTATCCTTTAGTCCTTTTTTGAGTAATTACTTTTATTTTTTTTATTTTTTAAAAATTGTGCCTTCTATTCATGCCATTATTTTCTTACGGAGGTTCAGATTGCATTATTTTACCTACCCGTATTCGTACAGGGATGGATCAAAGAGAAAGGGGTACACGCACCAAAAGATGCGGAATTTGTAGAAATGAGGGTCACAACAGAAACAACTGCCCTAACCGCAATTAATGTGTTGTAATATTTCAAATTAGTCTTTTAAATAACTATTGTAATTTTCGGCTGGTCTTTTAAATAAATTATTGTGTTGTAATATTTCTTTGTGACCCTTAAATTTAATTACGAAATTTGGATTAAAAATATTAATTATCTAAATAAATTATTTTATTTAAATTAAATTAATTTACATTTTTATCATTTTAATATATAAAAAAATAAAAAATAAAAAAACACAGTTCAGAAGTCATCATGGGGGCGACTTCTGAACTGCATTTTAAAAAAAATTGCAAAACACAGTTCAAAAGTCACCTTGGTGGGGGGCGACTTCTGAACTGCATTTTAAAAAAAATTGCAAAACAAAGTGCAGAAGTCACCCTGGGGGGCGACTTCTGAACTGCATTTTAAAAAAAAAATTGCAAAACACAGTTGAGAAGTCGCTGCTGCAGGGGGCGACTTCTGAACTAGAAAAAAAATCTGCCCTACTTTGGTATATAACCCAGAATGTATATTATTTTGCTAAATAAGTTTTTTTTTTGCAGCAAGATGGTTTTTTTGCCCCATGATTTGTTCTTGAAATTGTAATTTTCATGGCATTTAAACACTTTATGGTATGGTGGGAGTATGTTATTGAACATAGCATAAGTGCTTCATTAAAATATTGTGTGTTTTCCAAGCTCTGACATCAAGTTGTGTTGGTCTGTATGAAGACTTCTTTTCTAAAGTTTTTTTATACTTTCATTTTGATTTTTTAAATGGACAAATCTTGGTCTTCTCTTGCCATTATTTGTTCAACTATTCACCATTCCTGCTTTCTGCTACAATCTTTATTGCCGCCTTTAAAGTTTAAGCATTAGATAAAGCCATCTATAATCTATACTATGTAAACAAGTACGATCAAGCCCATATCTCATCCATATTTATTTTTATAATCCGGATATCCTATGTGCAACTGTAGAGATTAATTCTTCAAGACGGATAAGACCACAATGGACTGCAAAGTTCTCCCTAAGAGATTTAACACTGTTGTTTGCCCAAAACTGGATTCGAACTCAAAACTTTGATTAAACCGAAAGAGACCACTACTATGTCCGTATCTTGTTAAGAGGTTAATTAAAATATAAATTATGATATTTAATATATTGAACTTTTGTGCCATTCAAAATTGCAGTGGATGACTGCCTTTGATAGAATCCAGCCTTTGCTTCAGGAAAATTGAAAGAAGTTGTATCGAACCATGTTTTTTAACATTATCCGGTGAAAAAATCATAATCAAACAGAAAGAAGGAAGTTTCCCATACCTTGCAAAAAATTCAACATCACATTAATGAGAAACAAATAATAAAAAGTATGTAAAGAGTTCAAAAACATGTATCCTATCTTTTAAGCGGACAACATCTTGGGCCAATTTTGGCGCCAAAGTTGCAAAGGATATTTGGGTAATTTTAGAGCAAATTTCTGCAACTTCTGAGCCGTTCTGCCAGTGTCAGTTTTTCTGATTTCTTGCTTTCTCTCTTTGTCTCTCACTTTCTCATATTCTCACTTTCGTTCTTCCCCTTTCTCGCTTCCCCTTCTCAAAATGATGCAAGATTTTCGAAAATCAAAGAGAGAAAGAAGTTACAGTGAGAGGAGAAGAACGAAACCATGGGAGAGAGAGGGGTTCGGATCCGAAGAGCGAAAGGGGATGACGTCGCCGGAGATAGAGAAGAGAAGATCGAGAAGAAAGGTGAGAAGACGATGTACGACGCGATGGTGAGGTTGCCGTTGGAGCTAGACGCGCGACGGTGGAGAGAGAGAGTTTGCGACGGTTGGAAGCCGAAGATTCGCGCCGTCACCAGCGACGACGATGGTGGTGGTTTCCACGGATCTTAATGGCGACGGGTTTGGTCTTTGCGACGGCGACCGTTTAGGGAGAACGATGGCGACGACGAGGAGAACGGCGCGAGGGTCTTCGCGACAGTGCCACCGATAGGGCTTACAGTGGTTTTGGGAGGACAACCTGGTAGCGACACGGTCTACGACCGCCGAACGTGGTGGCCGGAGGTATGTTCAGATCCCATTTTTCTTTTTTAAGGTTTCATTCGGGTCATGAGTATTGGTGAGGTTGTAGTGAGGTTTTTGCTTCTCCATTAAGGAAGTTTTATCCACAGAAAACATTCTACTGCAACAGTTTCTTACTCATTGATGATGCTTACTTTTATTAGAGTAAAGAACAAATCCGACACAACTAGCTTGAAAAAAATATTCTCATAGTGTAGATCGAATATTCTTGTCCCACTTTAGTTATTGATTCCTTGTATGATCATCTCCCTCGCACAATGGAAGTCCAAGCTTTTTCACCTAAATGAAAAATTCAAGATGGAAATTTAGATCATCAGGAGGAAGCTTCATAACAACATTATAGAAAAAATTCATGAAGGACTCTATTGTGGAAGGCACATATCTACTGTTACTCAAACAGTTTTCCTATTTTTGACTTCATTATATCCCAAAAAATTGAAGTGACATGGCTTCTATTTTGAGAAAATATTTCTCTCGGAAACATGGTGCAATGGAAAATTAGTATATATCTGTGAAATAATGACCATCAATAGTCTTCATTTAAATGGAGTAAAAAAAAATACTTTTCATTTAAATAAAAAAATACGACTTTGGAAATCTGTTTTATGTTGACGATAGTTCTGATGTCGATTATTACTAACCTCTCCATGTAATATTGTGTGTTTATGACGAGCATACAGATCTCCGAGATGACAAGCACTATATGGCTGATCACCCCGGCCTGGTGCCGGTGACTACTGAGCAAGTACAAATCTTCTTTTAATAGCTCTGTATTGAACTCAACATGCTGTGTTTTTCTGAAACTGTTGGCTTTTGTTCATAACTAGGGTGAGGAACTACGTAAACAAATTGGAGCTACCTATTATATTGAATGCAGCTCAAAAACTCAGCAGGTATGTTTATTCTGCCATTTTATTCTTTCAATTATTTATTTTTTGAAGTTGTATATGGAAAAATACCACTCAGTGTCATCTCAAGAGACTCCATACTAGCACTACAAAAGGGAATCATCCTTTATATTTTATAATATGGTTTATTACTTGACTCAATATGCAAAAGATGCAAATATGGACATTCAATAATGAGGCTGTGCAAAATGCCAATACAGTTTTAGTACATGGGATTTCTGACCAAAAAGAGAAAGCGGAAGGATGATATTTTCTTCTTGTCCTATTATCCACCCTAACAAGGGTTTTGAATTTCAAAGTCTAGCTAAGGACTCTTAAACAAAGCGCTCCTGGGAGGCAACCCAGATTTTTAGGACTAATTATGTTTTCTATGTGTTTTTGTTTTTACTATTGCAGGTATGAATAAGAAGACTTGTGGTATGTATGTGCTGTCAAGTATGCGGAATTTTGATGCTGTACCGCCATGTGCTATAGCACTCGTAGCTGAGGTGTTGAGAATGTGGTTAAAATAATTAAAAAGAAGATGATGAGAAAGATGAAGGAGAGCATAATAAGAAAGAAGAGGGAAGTAAGGAAGTATCCCTCACCACCCACCCAAAACCTTTCCACCACACCTTCACCTAAACCATCACCAACCAAAGAACCATCCCCTCCACCTATAACACCCCCAAATTCTCACAGTTCCAGCCATTAATCTATCCTTACCTCAAGCCAAACCATCAAACCTTATTCAAATACCTTCTCCCTTTCCAAAACAACCCACTCCACACAAGTCCCCATCTCTCAGAAACTTCCCTCACCAAAACCAAAATCATCTCAGTCTCATAGAAGAAAAATCCACCAAAACTCAGCCTGCCACAAAGCAACCACCAATGGTATTGGAAACTAAAGTGCAGAGAATGAATGCTGTCACAGGTGGCGCTACAGCATCAGTATCAGAAGGCAGTGCTGCAGCATCTGCTGTAGCACCAAAGAAAGTTGTAAGAACAAAAATGGTGGCCAAAAAGAGGCCAAGGGTGCCTAAATCTGTTTTGGAGGAACCTAATTCTGTTGTAACAAATGATTGGGTCCCCTCTCCTACACGAGAGCCGCCATTAGCCAAAGATACCTACCACAAGACTTAGTCTGGCTGAGGACTCTTAAACAAAGCGCTCCTGGGAGGCAACCCAAGGTTCTTAAACTATTAATTTTGTGTTTTTAATTTTTCTTTTGTGCAGGAGTGAATTTTGTGAAGTGAGAAAAGAAGCCACCAAAGGAAAAACCCTGGGACCAAGTTGGCAGATGACCATCCACTAGAAGAAGTGCCAGTTAGCGCTGTAGCGGCTGATGCTACAGCGCCTAAAGCCAAGTCACCGCAAAAAACTGCATCTGAGGAGAATACTCTTGATCTTTCTGCAGAGACGGAAGCAGCAGAAAAGCTGGCTGAGATGAAAGCTTACAAGGAAGCAGAGGATCCCCAGAATGAGTTAGCACTGTAGCGGCTGATGCTACAACGCCTAGCGCTGTAGCGGCTGATGCTACAGCTAGCGCTGTAGCGGCAGGAAAGAAAGAAAAAAAAAATTCAGTAGCAGAGCCACCACAGTGCCCACCAGAGCAAGCAAAAGGCTCAAATCTGGGTTAGCAAATAAGTACTCTAACCCTTCTTTTAAAAAAAAAAAATGTTGTTTGTCTATTTTCAATAAATCTGTTAGGCGCTATAGCGTCTGTTCTTGCATCTAACAGTATGTTTAGAGTTTTATTGTTGTTGTTTTTAATTCTGTTGAGTTTTAGTCATAGGCCTCTCCCATTAGAATTGCATGAGTAGTGGAAACACTGCTAGGTCTTAAGTTGGGGGGAGGACCTTAAATGTGTTTAATGTTATATGTGAAATGTTAATGTTATGTTTGTTGAATAAAAAGCATGATCAGTTGCAATTCCTAGTTTTTCAATAATAGAATATGTTTCTTCCTGGGCTAAATTTAATGATGATTATGTGTTGTGAGTAGAGTAGCCTTGATTGAACAATGACTAGTCTTATTGCTGCTTCTACACAAAACTCTAGGCTTAGCAAGGAACCTAGTTCGCTCCGAATGATAAGGTTTAGACAAGTTTTTACTAAAAATTGAGAATAGCATTTGAAGCTAAGTTTGGGGGTGCATCGGTTATGTTAAGGCTAGGAACAAAGATGATAGTTTGGTCACTGTAAAATGAAACAAAAGTGTGCAAGTGGTCTTGAAAACAGTTGCAAAATGTCTAAAAAAAAAAAAATTCCTGAGCTGTTCCAAGATTGCAAAAAAAAAATAAAAAATAAAAAATAAAAAAATGCAAATAAGGAGCTCAGTAGTAAAGGCAGCAACTAGTTTTGTTCATCAAATTGCCAGCGCTGCAGCGTCTAAACGCTACAGCGTCTGAGAAATCACCAAATCAAAATCTTTTGCACTGACCAATGATCTAAATTGCCTAATCAAAGCCCTTTGCTGTGCTTTGAAGCCCCTCAAGTCTTTTGTGAAGTTGTTAGTCTACTCTCATTTTTGAAAAATTCTTTGGCTAAACCAAAAGAATGCCACTCTTTCCAAGGCTAGGAGAAATGTTGAAACTGGCTAGGAACTAAACTAAGCCTAGTAGTCACACACTCACAATTGAGCAGTAATAATTCTATATGTTGTGAAAAGCAATGGCGTGTGTGTGTGTAAGTGTGAATCTGAAAGTTTGGCCCACTAAGAACATTTTTGAAAAATTGTGTGATTGAGGGATGCAACTGACATTGTCTTTCTATGTTGTTATTCTATTTTAAGTTAGTTTGTTTGTCTTTATAAAGTGTCATTACTTGAGGACAAGCAATAGTTTAAGTTTGGGGGTGTGATAACTCTTATCTTTAAGAGTTATTTATGCTTTCTAGACTTAAACAAATGCGAGTTCTGAAGTAATAATAATTTTTTATTTAATTTATTTTTTAGAGAAAGATATTGTTGTTGTATTGTTTGTACAGTTAATCTATGTAATTGTTTCTTTGTTGTTGTGTTGTTTGTTCTTTGTCAAGCGTCATTACTTGAGGACAAGCAATGGTTTAAGTTTGGGGGTGTGATAACTCTATTTTATATAGGTTATTTATGCTCTTAATACTTAAATCAACACAAGTTCTCAAGTAATATTTGTGCTATATTAGGTAAATATTAGTTATTTAGAGGAAAGAAGGGTTATGAGCTTGTTTGTTATCATTTGACACATTTGGTGCCTTTGTGAATATATTGATGTTTTACTTGAGTGCTGCAGCGGTAAGCCAGCGATAGACGCTACAGCGCCTATATGACGGTGGGACATTTGGATATTTATAAAGCCACTTGCTGAAATGATGAGTCATCACCCTTATCTCTTATCCTTAGCATGACATTTCAGAACCCAAGTGGAGGCTTCAATGACACTTGGCGCCTCCCACATGTGTCCCATGTGATAGTTGGTGATTTTAATCATCACACCTTTTTGTAAAGTAGCTTTATGAATAATATCTAAGTTTTATGATCATGAATTATTATTATTATTATTATTATTATTATTATTTTATTAAGACTTGGTTAGATTAAATTATAATAGAATGCTTCTTTAGGTAGTATCATAAGAAGTAACATACATAGAGAGAGTTTTAACATGGAGGGAACTATCTTGACATTGTAGCTTTCCTCTATTGTTATTCCACTCTTAAGCTTTTATTTTTAGTATAGTTTTCTAGTCTTCATTCAAGGTTTTGCTCACACCTCAACTTCATCCTTTGTATGCTACTTGGGATCATTGGAGTGTATCTTTTGCAACCACTCTTCTCTTGTCTTCATACGGTAATACATACTCTCTAGTTGTATTATGTTGATGGAACTTGTGATGAGCTAACTTTGTTGTAGTTGGATTGTTCTTAGTGTGTAATGAACTTTGAGTAGCTTTTATGTAATATTATGATGTTTGCGTTTTATTCCTTGTGTCATAATGCTTTCAACTTTGTTTTGGGAATGGCCAACTAAAACAAGGTAACTTTGTGGGTACAGACATGGTTCACAAAGAGAACTCAAGGAATGATAAATGAAAACCCTTTAAAGACATTTAAAGGAAGTACGACTTAACTCTAGACATAGGGGAGTAATAGTTCATAAGGCAAATGTTGTATGAGCTTAATATACAGGGGCAAAACTTATTTAGAGCCTAGACATAGGAGTCTTGTAACATAACCCTGACGATAGTGACTGAAAGGCACGCCACCAAGGCGCTACAGCGTCTACGGATTCTGAAGCGCTACAGCGCTTAACGCTACAGCATCTAATATTATAGAACACTACTCTTGGGAATTTACATAACTACTGAGCTATCCAACTCACTCTTAAATACTTTCAATTCATTACTGTTTTCACATCTTTACTTGTTTATTTACATTCATGTTAATCACAATGACAATACTTGTTGACAACTTGTATTTGTTACTTGTTTTGCTCACTAGCTAAATTACTAATTTAAATATAGAAGTAAACTCAACAATCTCCGTGGGAACGATCTTTACTTATCATTGTATTACTTGTTGCGATTGTGTATACTTGCGCATCACCTTTTCGCACAACACGGGGCAGTCATGATCCCTTACCCTAGGCCCCGTGCCATTAGGGAAAGTACTATTGGTAAGGGGGTTCGCCGGGAGTAGCGTTCGCGCAGTCGGTATTATGTTGAAAGTTATGCGTTACGTTCACCAGGAGTAGCATTCGTGCAGTCGGTGGTACTAAAAAGGTCTTATACCACGGCTCACCGGGAGTAGCGTTCGCGCAGTCGGTGCGGCAATAAAAGTTAAACGATACGGGTCACCGGGAGTAGCGTTCGCGCAGTCGGTGTCGTATCAAAGGTCATGTGACACGAGTCACCGGGAGTAGCGTTCGCGCAGTCGGTGTCGTACTGAGTTATAGCAGGTTCGCCGGGAGTAGCGTTCGCGCAGTCGGTGCCGTGTTGAGTTAAACAGGTTTCAAAAATTAAACCGAGAGTATTAGTAGGGGTCTCGGTAGAACTCACTGAGATTGTATCTCATTGTTTATATGTTGTTGTTTTACAGAGAAACGGGGATAGAAAAGAACACAGAGGCACGAGTAGGTAGAGCTTGGATGGTTGCTGATGACTTAGCTTTATGCTTAAGTTTATATTTCCTTTGTTGTCTATGTACTGCAACACTATGTATTTAGTGTTATATCATTCTTCCGCTTTCTTGTATGATACTGAATACTATAGCTGCTGATGGTTTATGGTCTGAGAACCGTATCGTCTTGTTTGTAAATAAGACTGTTTGGTTTATATTCAGCGAAAATTTATAGTGATATTCAGTGTTTAAGCAGGAAATATATCTCTGATGTTCTAGGGATGGTACACTTGGGTGTTTTTACTAAATAAAAATACCGGGGTGTTACAGTTGGTATCAGAGTAGTTCGACCTAGTCGGACTTAGTTTAGGGTTGAGTCGATTCCTTGTTAGTCCTTGTTGTAATTACACTTGTGATGCTAAGAGACATTGAGCCTGATCAACTTAATACTTAGTGCATCATAAGCGGAATTATGAAAGGATGATCAAAACGCAGTCCTCGACCAAAACCGGAATCTCCAACCGGTGCATCCTCAGGAAAGGTGACATGACGGTGGAAGAATACACCGCTAAGTTTGAGAAGTTGTCTCAGTTTTACCAAGTGGTAAAGTAAGCTCAGGATGACGAATGGAGAATGCAGAAGTATAAGAGGGGCCTTAGTGCTTTTATGACTTAGGGTCTCGGTTCTTATACTATTACCAATTATGTTGCCTTGGTACGATCAGCCTCTGTCGCCGAAGATGATCTCATGGGGAATACTGGAAATGAAAGAAGGTAGTTGAATTATCAACTCCGAATGCAAGGTCCTAAGATAATTTCATCAAAGGAAAAGCAGGTGCAGTTCTTCGATTCTTCAAAGGTCAGAAGATGTTCTAACTGTGGAAAGCATCACAGTGGTGATTGTAAGCAAAGATCTAATCGGTGCTATTATTGTAATGAAGAGGGTCACTATGGTAAAGAGTGCCCTACAAGGAAAAGTTCCAAGGAGTCACCAGCAGCTCCAAGGCAAGGACGAGTCAACACTTTGGATGCTCAGACAGTTACAACTGCTGACAAGTTACGGAGGGGTATGGGATCAGTTTTCAATAACTCCGTCAGTATATTATACGATTCGGGTGCAACCCATTGTTTTATAGCACAAGCATGTGTAGATCGGTTGGGATTAGCATTGTCTCCGCTATCCGAGCCGATAACTATCTTAACTGCGGCTAAGAGTCGTGTCCAGACCCAATCTTTGTGTCAGAATTGTCTACTTATCATAGGAGACAGAAATTTCGTCGAAGGTTAACAATCAGATAGTATTATGAGATTCCGTTTGACAAGTCAAACGTGAATACGGATATGAAAGTGAGGTGACTGTTGACTGTTTTTCACATTGCGATTAACCACCAAAGGATTAATTGATGGATCTGCTTGCAAGAGTCTGAAATTTCCGAAGTGAAGCTCGGTGTGCGGTATGGTAGTTTTGAAAAATCATTTTGTGAAAACCTGCATGCTAAAGTTAATTTTGGGAACGAATCAAGAGGTTAATAAAATCTGATTGAGGAAGAAGATCCTAGGAGGATTATTTAGGTTGAGGAGAAGTTCTCAACGCTATGGACTAATTTGGAAAGGAATCGGGTGCGTCGTTGGTAAAAACCTCGTGATGAAGTTGCAGTAGAGGAAAAAGAGCTCTGAGTTCTGTTTGATAGTTGTTTTGAGAACAAAAGAGGTGATTTTCATTACGTTCAAATTTACTTGTTGTCCCCACGATTTATTTCTACATTATGGTCAAAGTTTTTAGTAAAACTCTCTTTCCATCTTTTGAAAAGTTTTATCTCGAAATCTTGGGGGCGAGTCAAGAAGTTTCACAGATGACCTTTCCGTCACATTTTTCAATGTGTACGGGAACTGTTATGGATTTTTAGAAAATTTGCGGAGAACGTGTTTACACCCTTCGAGGAAATCATGTTTGTTTTTACCTCTACCGAGGAGTACCAGTTGTGGATCTCATTTTCAACATATATTTCTATCAAGCGTCTTGTATTAGACCCTTTGATTGATATTAATCAAAGTTGGGGCACAAGAGAGGATAATTGGAATGAAGCTTCAGAAGTGTTTTCAAATGCGGTGCCGAGCCTATGTAGGGGAGAGAGGAGTTTCTCGTGTTGATTCGTAACAAGAGATTCGGACTATAATCTTAGAAGAGTTCTAAGGTGGTAGTCGAACATACTTAATCATTGACGGGCCAACTTAGGAAGATTTTCTACACTCATTTCGTTAATTCAAGATTGTGTTCCAGTAACTTAAGACCTTTCTAAGAATGTCGATTCTCGGTTAATCGGATGAAAGACTTAACGAAATTTTGAGGACAAAATTCTTTCAAGTTGGGGAGAATGTAACATCCTCAAAATAATTAGTAGACTTATTTGGGTGATAACCCAATTAAATTAATTTAGTACTTAACTGGTAAATTTATTGAGTGCTAAAATTAATTATTGGTTGTCATCGGATCGTTAACCGGATAATACGGGTCAAGGACGATTTACAATCGAAATAAGAGATTAAGATCGATATGGTAATTTGACCACGTTACCACTTATATATTAATTAAATATATATATATATATATATGTGTGTGTGTGTGTGTGTGTGTGTGTGTGTGTGTGTGTGAGAGAGAGAAAGAATAAAAGAAAGAAAAGAATGGGTGAAGGAGAAGAAGAGGAAGAAGAGGAAGAAGGAAGTCCAAAGGCTCATCAAAACGACTTCCTTCCAACACGAAAAACGTTCAGCGTTACTTCCTCTTCGATTTGGTACCAAAATTATCATCATCTACTCACTCTACACCAATTCACAATTTTCCATTTGAAGATAAAAAGGGAGGTCTCGGTGATTCAAGCTCAAAAGAAAGCTTAGGATAGCGTTTAGGAGCGAGCTCAAGGTGGATTACGCGAATATGGAAGTCCGATTTGGGGTTTTTGAAGAATCAAGAGGTTAGGGTTCAAATTGGGGTTATGTGTGAATAGTGACTTGGAGGTTGAAGATGATGAATAGTACTTTATAGAGGCCTCGTGATTGAGCGGAAAGACTGGAAGCGGATTTGGGCGTCGTCGGAGCGTGGGAATTTATGCGAGGATTGTTCGTGTGGTTATGTGGAGATTTTGAAGTCTCGGTGATTTCGGCCCGGTATCGACTCTCGCTTCAAGGGTGAGTTTTACTCACGCTTAGGATATTTTTGTGTCTCGTTAGTTTTTACGTTAATTGATTTCGAGAGATTTTGAAACGAAAACCGTTATTTGAAAATATGTCGCGTTTTGATACAATTCGATTACAATGAGTTTTTGATTGATTTGATTGATTGTGTGACTTTGATTGGGACTGTTTTTATGGTTGTCAAATTTGTTTTCAATCGGAACGAGAATCGGAATTGAGCGGAATAGCGGTTTTCGCGCGAAACCGTCACAAAAATTCACTTACAGCAGGTAAAAGCGCCCCAAGCGCTCGGCCATGCGTCCAAGCGCACGAGAGGCAGAACCAAAACTGTCCAAAGCGCCCCAAGCGCTCGGCCATGCGCCCAAGCGCACGAAAGACAGAACCAAAACTGTCCAAATTGAGCACTGATTTTGTTTTCGCGATAACTTTTGATCCGGGAACCCGATTGAGGTGTTCTAAGATGTGTTTGAAAGCTTATTCAGAGACCTAACTGAATATTCTATTTATAAGGCATAATGAACTGTTTTTGAAGTTATAGATTGTTTTGAAAAACCGAATAATAGTACACGTGTGCGGATATGTTTTATTAATAAGGCTTAAAGGTCATTTTGGCCCCTGCAAAATACACATTAATCCATTTTGGCCCCTGCAAAATAAAAAACTTTAAATAAGCCCCTGAAAAATAGTTAGTTGTTCAGTTAAGCCCTCGTTGCTAGTGGTCCACTAACGCTGTTATTTTTAAAGGTATTTTGCAGGGGCCAAAATGGATTAATGTGTATTTTGCAGGGGCCAAAATGGATTAATGTGTATTTTGCAGGGGCCAAAATGACCTTTAATGTGTATTTTGCAGGGGCCAAAATGAGGGTTAAAAATAACAGCGTTAGTGGACCACTAACAGCGAGGGCTTAACTGAACAACTAACTATTTTGCAGGGGCTTATTTAAAGTTTTTTATTTTGCAGGGGCCAAAATGGATTAATGTGTATTTTGCAGGGGCCAAAATGACCTTTAAGCCTATTAATAATAAAGCGGACTATGAGTCCTACGTGGTATGGTATAACTGACGCGGGATGATTATTATTTATTCGTCTAAACCGGTCTACGATTCACGATATATATATTATATCGACTATGGGAAACAGCCCAATGCGGGTATTGTGTTCGATTAACGGTCTAATGTAAATGAACTAAATGTTCATGTGAAAGTAGATATATATACTATATCGAGTTTGGGTGACGACCCATGATGTTAACATACTAAGCGGGGCAGTCATGATCCCTTACCCTAGGCCCCGTGCCATTAGGGAAAGTACTATTGGTAAAGGGGTTCGCCGGGAGTAGCGTTCGCGCAGTCGGTGTTATGTTGAAAGTTATGTGTTACGTTCACGGGAGTAGCATTCGTGCAGTCGGTGGTACGTAAAAAGGTCTTATACCGCGGCTCACCGGGAGTAGCGTTCGCGCAGTCGGTGTTGCAATAAAAATTAAACGATACGGGTCACCGGGAGTAGCGTTCGCGCAGTCGGTGTCGTATCAAAGGTCATGTGACACGAGTCACCGGGAGTAGCGTTCGCGCAGTCGGTGTCGTACTGAGTTATAGCAGGTTCGCCGGGAGTAGCGTTCGCGCAGTCGGTGGAATGCTATGTGTAAATAATGCGGTTCATCGGGAGTAGCGTTCGCGCAGTCGGTGCCGTGTTGAGTTAAACAGGTTTCAAAAATTAAACCGAGAGTATTAGTAGGGGTCTCGGTAGAACTCACTGAGATTGTATCTCATTGTTTATATGTTGTTGTTTTACAGAGAAACAGGGAAAGAAAAGACCACAGAGGCACGAGTAGGTAGAGCTCGGATGGTTGCTGATGACTTAGCTTTATGCTTAAGTTTATATTTCCTTTGTTGTCTATGTACTGCAACACTATGTATTTAGTGTTATATCATTCTTCCGCTTTCTTGTATGATACTGAATACTATAGCTGCTGATGGTTTATGGTCTGAGAACCGTATCGTCTTGTTTGTAAATAAGACTGTTTGGTTTATACTCAGCGAAAATTTATAGTGATATTCAGTGTCTAAGCAAGAAATATATCTCTGATGTTCTAGGGATGGTACGCTTGGGTGTTTTTACTAAATAAAAATACCGGGGTGTTACATCGTTTACGTTTCCGCAAACCCAGTTATGGAGACGGCGGGGCTATTTGTTATTCAGCTATGGAGATTTGGAGCAACGACGACGTACGCATCATGATGGAAGCACATTCCAATGTTCCAAGAATCCGTCCGTTGGAGCTGTATGTCGAAACAATACGCACTCCGGACGAGATCATTTATCTTTTGCAACAAGGACTTTAAAATAATCGCCAGTTTCGTTATTGTTTTTTATTTGTTGTTCTTGTTTCGTTATGTTTCAAAAAAATGAAATAAAGATTGAATGTTTCGTTTTGTATTGTTGCTAGATTTTATTCAAATAAAAATAAAAAAACTGGCATTCAGAGGACTGGAAAGGAAAAATTTGACTGTTCAGAAGTTAATTAACGAACAGTTTTGTTAATAAAATGCCGAACTATGCCAAAAACACGGATTCGAAAATAAACTTCTAAACCATGCAGATTCCCATTAAAAAAAGAGCAACGAAAACAGAGAAAGCAGAGACTCTTTGATTGCGTTGGGACCCCTGAGTGAGAGAATTGTGAATATGTAAGTGACAGAGAGAGTGTGGGAGAATGTATAGAGAGAGTACAAGAGAGCGATTTAGGGTTGGAATTGGGGTGTGGGTGTGTGAGTGAGAGAGGGAGGGGATAGGTGAAATTTGGGTTTATGGAAGGAGGAGTATTTTGGGGATTTTGGGGGATTGGGGGTGTCTAGTGAGTAGGGAGGGGGTTGTAAGAAGTATGGCCCTTCTTTGAGTAACAAGGGCCTTGGCCCAAGGTTAGAAGCCTTAGCACGAAGCTGGATTCGTGTCCAAAAACTTGGATAATATTTTTTATACCCCCATAGTTAGTTCTTATACCCCCCACATTTTTATATATCTCCATTCTACCCCTAAAATTTTAGCTGTTTTTATAAATTTAAATTGTATACAGATTTATCTATTAAACAGATAAATCCGTAGTTAAAAAATAAACTACGGATTTATCTATTTAGTAGATAAATCCGTTTTTCATTTTTAAACTACAAAGTTATCTACTAAATTGATAAATCCGTTATATATTTTTTATTTATTTGCATACGGATTTATCTAATGTGTGTTTTTTTTATAAGCAATACTATATAGAGGGGAGCACTAGGGGTGCACCATAGCGAGAGAAATATCTAATGTGTGTTTTGATTATCATCGGATTTATCATCCACCATAGCGAAATTGGCACTTTTTTTTGTACGCCCCTCATTAGACCCCATACCCCCCACTTTACCATAAATCCCCAAAATACCCCTAATTTTTTGTTAAAAAAAATATTTTTTAAAAATTTCCGGAAATACCATTTTTTATTGTATTTCCGGAAAGTTAATTTCGAGGGAATTCCGGAAATACCTCAAAAAGAGGTATTTCCAAAAGCCATTTTGGCTTCCGGAAATACCTATTTTTGAGGTATTTCCAAAAATATGATGGAATGAGGAATGAATTCGTTTTATAACATTTTTTTAGAGGTATTTTGGTCTGTTTGGTCAATTTGGGAAGTATGGGGTACAATTGGGCGGGGGGGGGGGGGGGTTTTAAAAAAACAACTGCCAGCGAAATTATCACATAAATCCGTTTATCTATTTGATGACGTTTTGAAGTTCTGTGGCCTGGACATTTCCAACTAGCTCGCTAAAGGTATTATATTAGTCCTATTTCCATTTATTATCACACCTCCCATTTTCATAGAAAAGTTCAAAATGTGTATTAAGTTTTTAAAATCCTAAACTACCCCTCGCTCCCTCCCCACCAATTTGAAAAAATTATTATACAAATTAAATTATAATTATTAATAGTTTTAACCGTTAATGTTTAATTGAGTAGATCAACTATGCAAATTTTCATAAATTTTTAAAAATGTTTGATCTTTGATCAATTAAGTTCAATTCAACGTATATTATACTTTTCAAAATACAAGTATAATATGGACTATAAAATTCAGTAGCTGCATATATTCAATTTTATATTTTTTGATATGCATGATCATTAACATAATATAAAACTATTCAATGGTTTGATCGACAAAATTTAATGCATATATATATATATATATATATACTTCTTGTTCTCTCTCTCTTTCTCTCTCTAAAAAAATTTGAGTATGTTTTAATAATTAGGCTTTTTAGGCCTATATAATAAAGCTCATACACAATAGCCGACCGTGCTTCGAGCCGCCAGCAAGTCCATATAGTTGCATGTAGGGGTGAGAATAGGCTGGGCCGAGTTGGGCTTTGTAAGGCTTGGGCCTGACTTGTGTTAAGAAAGTTAGGCCTAAGTTTGACTCGTGGCATGCCATAGGCCAAATTTTTAGGTCTGGTCTGACATTTGTGAAAGCCTAATAAAAATTTACTTCACTGTTTTTTTTTTCCTAAATCCTACAATCTTTTAGTGATGTACGCTTTTGTAAATAGACTAAGAAGCTAATAAACCAGTGAGACTAAATTCTATTTTATATGACATCCAATTTAAATTCTATTTTATAATAATAACTTCAAAAATGATTTACGTCAATATGTCTAAATTAACTAAAAAAATGAGCAAATTTATGATTTAACACGAAATACAAAGTTTAATATAATAATAATAGTAATAAAAATATTATTTATTTTTACTAAACTAGGCCGGCGTGGATGGTCTAAATGACCTTTCCAATGGTCTGTAGCCCAGCCTTTTTAGTTAAATAGGCCTTTAAAAAAGCCAAAACCTTATATGTTTAAGAAAATAGCCTGGCGTGGCAGTCAAAAAAAAGAAAATAGCCCGACGTGGTCTGATATTGGTTGGGTCGTAGACCCCTATCGATCGGTCTTGCCTATTCTCACCTCTAGTTACATATATTAATAACTAATAAAATTTAATCTTAGGTTTAAAATAAGGTTTGACATTTGTTTTGATAAAGATTTTTTTTTTTACTTTTTTTATGATATTCTCGATAGATTACATTTATCTTTTAAATAAACGCTTAAATTACATTATTTTTTCACAAATGATTATTTTTTGAGGTGGTTGGAAGTTGGAACATGATATTTTTTTTAAACAAAGGAGCATGAGATTTATCAAAATAACTTTATGTTTTTTTATATTTTATACCTTATATTGTTAATAAAATTTTTTTTAATTTTTTTAAAGATATACATATTGACAAAGAGTTTATTTTTATTTCTTTTAAATAACTCTTCAGTTAAAAATGTAAAATAAAAACAAATTTGTAAGCTTAGAAAATATAATTATAAATTTTCAATTTTTCGAATAATAAATTATTAAATACTTATATAATAAAGATATTACATGTTTCACAAATATTTAAGGGAATAACCTTTATTTCACGTCAAAAAAAATCTTTATTTATTATTTTATAGTAAAATTTAAAGTTTAATATCTAAATAATTAGGAAGAATAAGAATTAAAGAATATTTTGATAAATTAATTACATTTTTTTTGGGTAAACCCGGGTATCCACCGCACGGACAGTAGTGACTAATCACTCGTTCATTGTAGGTGCCTCGAGGGGCAGGACAGCTGGTCCAGAGTTTTAACGCTGCTCCGTTCCCAAGGCGGGGATCGAACTCCGACCCTTGGTTAAGGGAGGTTCAGCCCCAACCGCTGAACTCCACGCTCTAGGTTTATAAATTAATTACATTTGATTGTACTAGTTAATTGATTTTTACTTTTATTTATAAAAATAACACTTTGTTTTCACTGTATTTTAGTTTTAAGAATTACAAAAAAGGATTAATTTTGTTATTTTTACGATATTTAAAATAAAATAATATATCTAACAGTTGATAGGTATGTCTTGACTTAGTTTTGACTTAGATAATTCAGTTGTTTTTGATTATTTTGCTAAGGAATAGTGTTTATATATTTAAATTAGTTTAGTGACCTATTTACCGATTGTCAATACCACGTCATTGAATAATCTTTGACTAATTGTAATGTAACAAAGTACCTAATTAAAAAACTAAATTGATTCAAAGACCTGATTACAAGTTTTTTAAGTTTAAGGGCATATTTAAAAATTCTCAAATAGTTCATCGACTTAGAGAAAAATTAGTCCTCTTTTAGGAGAGATCAACCCTTTAATATTTTTTTTTCAAAGACAAATGACAACATATATAGATAGCAAAGCACAAGGGGTACCCAAACCAGAGTTAGCTAGGATCCTCTCACGTACTTGTTGTGTCAAGTAGGAGAGAGTGACACATACAATAAAATAATAACTGTAATAAATGTTATTATCTTTTAGTATGTGTCATTCTTACTCCAACTTGACACAACAAATACTTGAGAGGATCCTAGCTCGTTAACTCATATAGAAATAAAAGGTATGAGCCTTTAAAATGAAGAGAATAAGAAAAAAAATGCTACCTCCTAGATAAACAATCAATAGGATCCACAAAACCACTCATAAGAAAGGAGGAAGGCGAATATCCCCTTAAATAGATCTCTAATACCTTTTGGATTGATTTTGACCAAATCCATTACTGAGAACATCCCCTTTAGGAGAATACGACTCTCTTAAAGCGGTCTATCATTCCCTTTTTTCTATTTAATGAAATTATTGTCATGAAACTGATCCCTCCATATTAATTGGTTCGGGTAAATTTAAATCCATCCATAATATGATCCAAACTTAGGTGTTTGGTTTGAAAATTTTTGTGGTCGGATTGAATCAGAAACAACCCTTAAAAACCCGTACTCATTTGGTTCGGGCAATGGATTTTTAAAGATAAACCTGAAGAACTGTGAGCCCAAACTGTACAGAGTCAAAGCCGAGTTACCACTTAGACCAACTCTTATTGATAGTGATAAGTGTCTTTAATTTCTCTCCTCTTTATTACAGTAATTTGTTATTATGCTGCTTATGGGTTCTAATCTCGTGTTTTTCTACTGCTTCACCATCTCCCACTTTCTTTCCATCGGCTTTAATCTTCTCTTATTTCTTTAACTTTTCCTACCGCCTCACCTAATTTATTCTTGCTTTCCACCGCTTCTAATGTATTCTTGCTTTCTATATTTTGGGTTTTCTTTATACAACCAATCTAATTCGCTGAATACTTCATTTTCTTTATCCCTTTTAATCACTACAAGAATATTTGATTTTTTCGGCCAGGACTTTCCGGCGGATATGGATCTGCCGCAAATTTTCCGGCGGTTTCTACGAATTTACGGCGGATATGGATCCGCCGCAACGTTATCGGCGGAATAATTGACGCTTGCGGCGGATCAGTATTCGACTTGATTTTTGCGGCGGATTTAATAAACATTGCGGCGGATCAAGATTACAAAAATTGTTAAAATTTTACGAGATTTTAACAATCCGCCGGTAAGGTTATTTCCGGCGGATATTTGACAATTTTGAATTTTAAAAACCGCCGCAATTCCCCCTTCGTCCGCCGCAAATCTCCTAATCCGCCGCAAATCCCATAAATCCGCCTGTAACAACCGTTTCCGGTGGATCTTGCCTTTTGACCGTTTGACTTCGTTTTTCCTATATAAACCCCTTCTCCCCTTCTTCTTTTTCACACCTCTACCAACTCTCATTCTCTTGATACGACACTCTCTTAATACGGCACTCTCTTGAGCATTGTCGGCAGCAGCTCCAATAGAGTGGCATATGTCTCCATTTCTTTGTAAAGAAATTTCCACATTGTCATGAACACCCCTTCATATTTTTCGTTAAAAGTAACCCATTTATCAGCAAAAAGCTCCTCCTCATTATTTCCACCACAAGAGACATATACGATCATCAAACGCTCGGTATCATCCTCCAACTTAACAATTCGTCCTTGCAGTTCCTCAAACTTTCTATTTAGAGATTCAACCATCCTTTCAAAAGATGGTTTCTTGTGAAACTTTCTATTGTATGGATATTTTTATTAATTGTATGGATATTTTTTTGGTGATAATATTTTACTGCTTTTCCCAATTTTTATTTTTTTAAATTATAAATTAATTAGTTATTGGATTTTATTTTTTTATCAATAATTTAAAAAAATTAATAAAATAAAATATTTTTTTAATTAAAACGATTTTTAAAAAAAAAAATATTTATATTTTAAAAATAATAATTTTTTTAAAAAAAAAATGGTACTTTGCGACGGATATTTGGACTTTGCGGCGGAATTTTAAATAAAACGTGTTTTTTAAAAAAATTATATTTATTTTTTTTAAATAAAACGGGTACTTTGCGGCGGATAACGAGTACTTTGCGTTGGATACTTTGCGGCGGATATTGAGAACTTTCCGGCGGATATTTTGCGGTAAAAATTTGTTCCTTTTCCGGCGGATTATCCGCCGCAAAGTTCCAGCGGAATTTGCGGCGCTACTCAATTCGCCGCAAACGTGCGGTGGATAATTCGCCGCAAAGTGTTTGCTTCGAGCTGGCTACCGGCGGCAAAATTCCGCCGCAAAGTCCAAATATCCGCCGCAAATTTGGCTTTTGCGGCGGATTTCGCCCGCCGCAAAGTCCAATTTTTCTTGTAAAAATTTCCCGTAAAAAAGCAAAGAAAACCCGACACCTGTGCACTTTTATCCCTTACCCTCCCCGTTTTGGGTTACAAAGCTGTAAATTAATAGCACAACTAACACCCGGTCATTTTTACATTTCTTACAAGTAATTTTCGTGACAAATAGCACTTCTCTTATTCTATTTCTAGTTTGACTATAGCTTTAATTTTAATGCATACAAAAATAGTAGCAGCTAACTTGCACTACATCGATTATGCTAAGTGAAGCATAGATGATTTTCCTCTATGTCTAAATGGCCTCAGCTGCTATCCCATTTGCATAGCTAGTAAACAATTGGTGTGTCTAATTCAAACCAACCTATTTATTATCGAATTGATTTTGTTGGGATTTTACATGAAAAATTTAAAAACCAAACCAATAAAAATGATAATGGATTTGGTCAAAATCGATCCAAACGAATCCGTGAACACCCCTAAATCCGTATATTCTAGTAAACGATTATTTTTGGCGCACATATATGCTTCAATAATTTAGAGCTATTAATACGTACTCGTAGTTTTATGAGTGTGTTTCCTATTCAACGTTTCTTTTTTTTTCGACTGGTTCTTGTTTCCAAGACATGAATTGATCTCAAAACATATTTATCGGAAAAAGATCCCCTCCATTGATTGGATAGATCCAGTTGGAAAGAGAAAGACACAAAAAATAAAATAATATTATTTTATTCTTTTGACTTTCTCTCTACCCAATTTTATCATCAATAACGATCATATATTTTCTGCCAGTGGTGTTTGTCTAACAGTTAATATTTTAGCACTCGTATGTATTGCATCACGTTGCCATCTGATTCATTTTATTTTACAAACAAAGTACAGGGTTGTTCGGTGATTCAGTCAAATTCAAACCAACCCATAATTCAATCTAAACTGATATGTTTGATTTGGACATTTTTTGAGTGTGTGCCAAACCTGAACCAACTCATACCAACCCATAAATTTTAAAAAACAAACCCGCGAGCTCAAACTAACTCAGCAGTTTTGTAATTTTAGAAACACATGCATGATGTTATATGCTTAGACTTTTTACCTTAACAATTGATTATTAAGTTGTAAGATTTTAATACTATATATAAATTGCAGGACTATTAATGAGTTTGAGTTTGATTTAGTGTGACTTTCAAATTTTAGAATTTTAAGGGTATTTAGAAGTGTTGTATTAATAAAAAAAAAATGTAACTTTTCATAATTTAAAAAATTAAAATTTTAGTGTATGACCCATGTGCCCAATCAAAACCAACTCGTCCAATATTGAATTGGTTTGGTTCGAGTTTTGGAAAAAAAAACATAAAATCCGATCTAATCCAAACCTAGTAACTGTAAATTTGCAATTGATTCAAGCAACAAATTTGGACCAAATCAAGTCCAAACCAACTAGTGAACGTCCCTATAGACGATACTGCATTGATTTTATTAATTATTTGTAAATGTAAACCGGCCACAATCCCAAACAAAGCAAAAAAGTAAAATAAGGGACACACAACTAGCGAACTTATGTGTTGGTCCGGGGTTTTTTTTGAACCCCTTGAAAAAAAGTACTCTATTATTTTTTAATATATTTTATTTTTGAATCTCTTAAAATTTTAAATTTGTACGATATCTCTAAGTTTATGCCTAATTACACTCAAATTTCAATTTTAAACCTCCTGATTTCAGGTCTGGATTCACCCGTGCTCACAACCAAAATAGTAGTACATCGACAAACCCTAATGTTAACTGTGATTGGTTAACTCACTCAATCTATAGGTATTAATTAATAAAGGTCTCTTACCCTTGGCCACGAAGCGAGTGAGAGAATCTCTAGACAGCAAAAGTAGTATACTGACAATAAAACAAGAACTCCAAACATACCCATAGTGTATGCATCTTCAATCTCACCACCACATCTCATATATGAGAAGACTCATGGTCAAGACTCAGAAGCCGATGAATGACTATAATGGAATATATGAGAAGAAAAGGCTCTCAAGGTCTTCTCATGATTCAGATATTGAACTATTGAAACCATCGTTTGGATGAGATCATTTGAGTCTCTTTTAATTTAATCAAGATTATGAGTTCGAATCCAAACTTCAAAATGCAGTAAACTCTTAAAAGCTAGTTTTATCACCTATTATAATTCTAATCATTCGATGAATTAATCTCTAAAATTACTCGAAGAGGATATTCTGTTTACGCAAAGCATGTGAACTCTTGAAGGCTCTCTCTCAACTTACTTTCTTAGTTCAACGGCAACCACAACAATAGTGTCAAATCAAAGATCTCCTCACTCTACCTCTTTTTCAGAAACCAAATCGAACTTTGTTGAAGATCAGGGAGGGAGGAGCTATCATGTGTGGTGCAATGGGCACCTGACTTAAACCTACCGGTTCACCCATGTCAATCTGTCTAGTCAAACTTTGAAAAAGAAATTAAACTACTATTATGTGAGTGAAAAAGAAGATAAAAACAAACAAAAAAAACAACACTGACAGGCCTCGTGAAAAATCAGACTTCTTTTGCTCTATATTGTGTGTATCTGTGCCAGCTATTTTCTTTTTGAAGAAAACGTTATACATGAAAATGTATTATGGCAAATTCTAATATGGACAATAATACTATATTCCATGGTCCATTGTGTCTTTGTAAAGAGAAATGTTTTTTACAACCCAAAACTTAGACATAGTATATATCTCATTTGCTTAAAATTTTAATTTTTTATTAATCTTTTTTTTTTTTAAATTCCACACATACTAAACTCGACTGTATTTTATTTTTATTTTTTTATAAGCAATGTTAGTGGAAGAGAGGAAATGTTAATTTCTCGAGTTTGAACTCGGGACCTCTTTCTTACACTCCTTTGGTGCACTTCTTCGATATCTCTTAGCTCACCAACTGAGCTACCTATTGAGATACTGAGATATAAAATTGATTTGTTAACAAAACATCACTGGTTTGAAAATAATTCCAAACTCCAGAGTCATTCTAAGTCGTTTTCTAAAGGCATATGCAGATGAACAATTATATTTGTCTCTAAATTTGTGAAACATTGTTCATGTACTCCTTCCATATATCCAAATTGCAATCTCAAAATGACACTTTAATAAGTCATTTTGATTCTAAAAAATGTCTTTTGTTAGTTATTTTAGATTTCAAATATATTTTAGTTGGTCAACTTAATTCATAAAAATACAAACAAAATAAACATAAAGATGCCCTTGTAATTTCAATATATTAGGAGACTATATATATAATATAACCGCACCTTACATGCATGTTGAACAAACAATAGAACACAGAACCAATAGAAAGTTGGCATGAGTATGTACAGAAAATAAAAAAAAATTGAGTAGTAACATCTATATATATATACCTGTGAGTAATTATGGCAGTAGCACTAGCAGCTTACTGTTTTAGAAGTGGTAACTAGTGAAAGGGATTTGAAAGAAGAACTAATTTTGTATAGGTAGGGGACCTCTGGTGTTAGTGGTGACTTGTAGCAGATGTTTGTGAATGGTGGCTTTCTTTTGCCAGTTTTTACTTTTCCCTCATTTGATACAAGCAAGACTGACAAAAGGGTAGCTACCTAAAGCAACTGTATATCTCTCTCTGCTCAACCTCATTTTTCAGATAAAGGAGCTTTCACCCCCTCGTGTGTGTATGTACTGATCAATTCATCACTCTCTCTCTCTCTATATCTATACTTTGGAATTGGAATTGGAGGAGCACATCACAACTCACAAGTGATCAATAGTCGTCATGTACACTCCAATAATGTTCTATCCATATTGGTAGTTGGCCACTTTTCTTCTTCTTGTTCTTAAACAGGAAATTGAAAACCATATACATCCTATCCAAATCAATGCTTTAATTAGTTAGCTTGTTTCGTTTCATTAATAATAAAGAGACACGACCTGAATTTGCTTCTGAAAAAGAAAATACGTGTGGAGAGTAATAAATTGTCTTAACTTAACCCACGTTCATGTGCATGATTATTCTTTGTGTTGTGCCCAAACGTTATATACAAAACTTTGTTTAGGAAGGTGCGCGCATGGCGTTTTCATGTATACGCAAGTATGAATCATTGAGGTCAAGGTTTCACTATCTAGTCTTTCTACTTTTTGCTTCTATGAGGTCATGTATATGGAACCTTAAAGAAAAAAAAAACAGGCTATTTAAAGAAATGGTTCGTTAATTTATTAATAAAAATAAACCACTTATAATAACTAGAAATTTTCAAAATCATCTATAATCTCTAAGGTTATATTTTATAAAAAGTAACGAGTTTTTAGTAGATATGACTGATAATAATGGTTAAGCTAGCCGTATGAATTTAAGTAATTTTTTTTAACTAATGCTTAAAATTAGAGACATAAACTAACAATAAATTCAATTTACAAAAAGGAAAGGAAAAAAAGACTGTAAATTAACTATAAATTCAAAGTTACTTAACCTAAACTAAAGTAGTGAAAAAAAGAAATTTCAATTTCTTCAAGTAATCTAATTATGTGTTGTAGAAGTGAATGACACTTAAAGTATCAAAGTGATAAGCAAGAAAAGTGACAAGTTGAACAAGCAAAAACAAATTATCCTCCATGATCACAGAGGCAGCAACAAACAACAACTGAACAAGTGCCCCCTCTCCGTGTTGTTTCGTATTTTGTTTTGTTGCCACATTAATTAATATACTATACTCGTACTCTGAGCTATGTCAAACGTTGCTTTTCTGTGGAGGATGAAAATGCCTCCTTATTGGCATGTGCACATTTAATGAAGGGGAGGAGGTCGTATACGAACTACTTAAACAACATTCAGACACTGTAGCTGCAGAAATTAAATAAGTAACCTAATCTACTGCACAGAAAACAGTGAGAGCGATGAGACATATCATGTATTATATCCGTCTACAATAATTCCCCAACAGTACAACAAAAAAAACAAAGAAAGAAAAAATAAGAATGCAACTCATCATGAACATAAATGTTGTGAAACAGTGAGCTAGGTAGCATAAACTTCAACCAGTCAAGTACAACGAATACATCAATAAGATAAATCAGCCCAACAGCTTCCAATTAAAAGATGCTCCTTCCCTTCCTTCCCTCCCTCCCTCCTTCCCTCCATGTCATATCTTTCAACTTTATTTATACTACATGATGAAAAGATAGATAGAAGAAGTAGAAGAAGAGAAGAAGGTTCTCTCTCTGTTTTCTTAAGAGAAGCTAGCTAAGTAGCTAACCATAATTAATTACAAGTTACAACATTCATATATGTTTGTCACTATCTTGTAAAAATAGAGGAGTAAATTCAAACATTAACCAAAAACAAAAATGTAGTAAAAGAGAAACCATGGTCGATCCATGGTAAAGAAGAGGCGCATAGAAAAGCAGTGGGTGTGTTAAAACTTAAAAGTAGAAAAGGGTTTAAAATATATTTCTCTCGGTAATCACACCTAAACATCTTACATTCCCAACGTAAGCACCACCTGTTACAAACATTAATTAATAGTAGTAGTACTACTATAACTGAGATATTTATATATAAGGCCAAAAAAACCCAAAGGGGGAAAAACTTAAGATTGCCTGGCCGTGCCGTGCCTGCAACATTTTCCCTGTTCGGTGCTGCCAACGTTTGTGTTTTTTCCATCCTCTTCTTGTTTTGTACTAGGATTATTTATAATAAAATGTCAAGGCATAAAAAGCTTGTTTCCACACTTGCAACGCCAGGCTTCTGGATAATACTCAAGCCGTATTATGAAACCCGGTTGAACCGGAACGTGAACCGGCTGGCACGGATTGCACCAACCGCACTTGGATCTGCACGACGGTGGCGACGACCCTGGCCCACCGAGCTTCTTCTGCTCCCACTCCACTGCTGGAGGAGACCCATTTTGCTTCACTGTTCCTCCACCTGAAAAACAAAAGAAAAGCATGGAGAAAAGTTAGTATATGGAGAATTTGAGTAACGTGTTGTTGGTTTATATTTTTATTTTTGACTTACTGGGTGGTGGTGATGCGAGAATAGTTATGGGTGAAGTGGAAGAGAACAAGAGAAAAGTGAATGTGGTCAAGGTTCGTAACCAATGGTGATGTTTGTGTCGGCGGAGGTGGTGGCCTAGTACGCCCATCAGTGAGGTTGGAATGCGCACGTTAGCAAGGGAATTGAGAGTGAGAGAAACAGAAAGAGGAGAGTGTAGTAGAGAGATTTGGTGGGTGGGTGCGTGCGTGGGGTATTATTGTTGGAGGTGGAGTGGAGGTAGTGCACAGTCCAGAGTGTTGCGTGTGTATGAGTGTGTTAGTGAGAAAAAGTGGTATATTAAGTCAAAAGAGAAGAACTTACCCCAAAGAGGAGAGGCAATGGGAGAAGGAAAGATGTTGTTTGAGTATTAGGGAAAAAAAGGGTGGGGATGGGAGGAATGGACCCTACAAGGCTACAATACTCCGGAATGATTGTCATAAGGTGGGTCACATTGCAACTTGTTAATCAACACTCTCATTTGTCAAACCTCATGTTTACGAAATTCCGCAAAGTTTTGGAGTCAAAAATTGACAAAAACTTTGTTACAACACTAATTAACTAAGTTTTTTAATTCACTAACCAACTTTTTACAGTTTAACTGTTTAAGTCAATGACCTAAAAAATTGTGAAAAAATAGGTTGGTCAGTGTCTTAAAAAACTTGATTATTTAATATTATAATATAATTTTTAGCTAGAGTAAAAAACTTTGGCAGAATAAGATTAGTCTTAAACATTGAGAGTATCTACTCTTACTCCCCACATATGGACATGGCAGAGCTTCATGTGTGAATTATTTCATGTTCTTTTTCGAACGGCCAACGATAGAAACGGAAGAAAAAAATGACAATAGGAAAATATCACTTCTTCTTTGCAAAACTATGTTTATTTAACGCGGAAATAGGGATGGGAATAAGCCGGCGCATATGGCCCAGACCTTTTTTTTAAATAGATTAGATTAAAACATTTTTAAAAGCTTACTTAATTAAAAAAGTTAAACTTCACGCCATCAAAAAAAAAATTTAGCCTTATCAAGACAACCAACTTAAGTGAATATAAATAATATTTTTATTACCCTTATATTAAATTTTATACTTCACGTTAAATCATAATTTTGTCAATATTTTCTGTTAAAGGAAATATATTGACATGCATCAGCTTTTGTTATATTTAAAGTTATTATTATAAAATAAAATTTAAATTGGTTGTTATATAAAAAAGAACTTAATTTCACTAACCTATTAACTTCTTGGTCTATTTACAAAAACATGTATCACTTAAAGGTTATAGGATTTCATAAATTTTTTACTGAAACAGGCTTTTAAACTGGCTTTTAGTCCTTGTCAGACTATCAAAAAGGCCAAGTCAGGCCTAAAAAATTGGTCCATGAGGCCTAACTGTAACATCTCATTATTTCACTGACTAAGAAACAAATGGTAGATAACAGTCGATAATAATTCAGAGAATATTAACCGACATAGATTTGAGATTTTCTTTAAAATTTAAAATGAAAGTTAACTCAACTTAGTTTACTTAGATTCAAATACCATAAAAACACATGAACATCAAGTATTACTTGACTAAACCTCGAATCTTACATGAACATGACTCAAATCCATAAAACGGTTGTCCTACAACTTGGTCTTTTGATATGAATATAAAAATACAACTCAAAATACATAAAGGTTTCCCGTGAACGGGACATAACATAATTCAACCCTAAGGACCCCACATGAGCACATAAAGAACTACAGTTGCTACTTCTCATGATCTTGTTTGCTCTGGCCCTACATATCTGAAAAACACCATATAATAAACAATGAGATAACAATCTCAATGAGTTCCTCCGTGGCCCCTCACAGTTTTCCTCTCGGAGTTTTATTATTTTATCCTTTCCTTTAACCTCTTAGCACAACCCGAGAGATTATTTCTTCAATCTCAACGGAGAACTCGACAATAGCTATTGAAGGGTTAACATGGATAATGGGCATTGGTTTCGGGTTCATGACTTTCCCTCCGCCATGTATGCTATTAAACCTTGGGATCGTCATCCCCCTCGAATTTTATGAATTTATTTAACCTCTTGACTCATTCTCACTCGGTTCACACACATTCAACGACATACGATAAACCGTAAACAATTAAACCCTGGTATAACGGTAAACGTAGGTCAAATTAATTAATTCCAGTGGATATTATCATATATTAGGGTAAGGATAGGATTGGGGAAGCATTTGACTTAGTTTGAAGTGGGGTGGCAGAAGGTCTCGCACGGTCCGTGCCACCAGGCGCACGGTCCGTGCCATATGGCCCGGTCCGTGCTTCCTAGGCGCATGGTCTGTGCTCTTTATACAACTCATGAAAATCAATTTTTTCTTCGTAAATGCCCATTCTGTGTGTTCCAATACTCACACTGAACTATCCTTAACTCAAAACATGTTTAAAAATAGCCTCAATTCACAGTACACTTAATTCATCAATGATCACATGGATTTACACATAACACATCATGAACATGCACAATTCACAAAAACCGTCACTAGTTTGTTCAAAACAGAATTTCAGAGGTTGTAAACGGAACATTTGGCACATGCAATTCCATCAAAACAGAATATACCTATATTATCAACATGCAATTTCGAAAAACACTAAAACAAAGTGAGGAACTCACATGAAGTGCATAGTTTTCAAGAAAGCAAGCAAAGATATGAAGTTGTCTTCACCAAAACACCTATTAGAACTTCAAATTTCGAACCCAGCCCTCAATGTGCCTAGCTCACCCTTCTAATTCAGAATGTAGGTACCCTTAGGAACTTTTCAAAGTGACATGCAAACCCAAAACAGAATTCTTCACACTATCCCCAAGCTCAAATGTTGCGAAAATGGTGGGAGATGTGGAGAAGAAAATGAGCTGGTTGAGTTTCTTGAGCTCTCAACTTTCAAGTGTGATGGTGGTGAGTGGTTTTTCAGATGAGGATTGGAATCTGGAGTGAGGGTTTTTGAGCTCCTCCTCTTCTTTCTCTCAACTCGCAACTCTCTCTCTTTTCTCACCCCTTGTGTCTGTTTTTAAAACTGAAATTGAAGTGTGCACTAGTGCAAAATCAAGAAAAGAATTAGACATTTAAAGTCAGGCGCTCAGATGCCTGACTTTAAATGTTGACGCAGTGGAAAACTTGTAATTAAGATGAAAATCTTTATTTGACGCGCATGTTTTGAAGTCATGCGTAATTATGCTTGACTTCAAAAGTGAGAGGTTTTAACATTTAAAGACAAGCTCCTATATGGCCCGACTTCAAAAGTATTTTGGAATAAAATTAAAAATTAGATCTCATTTCTCTCGAACCCTACTCTCACTCTCAAACTCTGTCTCCCTCGATCTTTCCTCCTCGCGTTTCTCTCTCGCCACCGACCTTCGCTCTGATTCTCTCATGGAACCCTCCTTCGCTCATTTCAATCACTCATTTCAATCCCTCCTTCGCTCTCGTTCTCTCATGGAATCCCAATTGCTCTCAGGTTCGATCTCTCCTTCTCAATTTCTTTTAGTAGTAAACCTACCATTCGGTCTTCTCTCTAATATAGCCTTCGTTTCTTCTTGCTTTTGGTTATCTGTAGGGGGAATCTTGATCTCTGAAGATATTGAGCAATAGATGCAAAAGTACAAGGGTTTTCTTCCTCTCACGGGTTGTCTCTTTCTCTCAGACTACTATTTTAGGGTTTTCTTCTTTTTGTTGTTTTGTGTAAGTTTTGTTTAATTTTGGTACTGATTTTGATTTTGTTGTTGAAGTTTAATTTGTTTAAAGGTTGAATATTTTTCGTTGATTATACATTCTTATTATTATTAATATTATGATATAGAATAGTGACATGGTGCGAGGACCAGTTTGATTTCGTGAACAGACTTGTAAAATGCAGTGTTGTTGTTACTTTCTTGTTTGGAGGTACGGAAAGCCGAGATTCTTGTCAAGGAGGACGCGGCATAATATTGAAGGCAAAGCTAATATGGTACGATTGAAATTCTTGCTTTGCTGTAACTCTTTTATTTTCCTCTCACAGAATGATATGATGCTTTACCAAGAACTTTTTAGATTTGTGGGAAGAAGAAATGATCTTTTGCTGTAACTATTTATGCACTGCATCTTCAAACAAATGATGATATCAAATGATTTGCCTAATGATTACTTTACAGTAGCTACAGTACAAGTATGGCGCATAATACAGGCATGCAGTGTGCTAGATTTGAAGTTTTCATGAGGATAAAAACAAGCAATTGTAGAAAAGTGATTCATGGAAGGCTAATGAGTAATACTACTATGTGGTTGTCATGGATGCCAAGGTAGACTCTTAGTAATGAAATGGCCAATTTATCAGTGAATAAATAGAAATACCAACCTCCTCTTCACTTCAAGCTAAAGGTTTGTTTCTCCACCATTTCCCAGCTCTCATATCTTCCATCTACATATGTTTCATTATTTACTCACCCCTAACATGGATTCTTTTTATTTGTTTTTCCCCATTTCTCATCTCTCTTCATTTTATTCCTTACTTTTATGACAGACTATGAGTTTTGGATTTGGACATAAGAGATTTATAATATGGTTGGAAACTGAAAACTTGCAGAAAAACATTAGTAAAGAAGCTGGTATGAAAATGGAAAGAATTTTTTAATATGTTTACTTTCATTTTTTTCAATTATAATCTTCCTTAGTATTATATAATTAGTAATCAGTAACTAGATTGCTGGAACTAAAAAAACCTAACAATGGGTTGTTAGTTAGTGATTAGATTATTGGAGATAATTTGTCATAAGAGTGTTGTTTTTATTGGTCCTGTATATCTAGATTTATATAAAGCATAATAGAACCAATGGGTTTTCTATGATTGATAAGACATATTTTGAGTTGAGGTGATAGTCTTGAACCAATAAACTTCGCTGGTCTCTATTGTTTGTCATTTTTGTTCTATACTTCAGAACTGCAGAACCTGCTGATATGAACGACAGAGGAGCTGATTGTATACCTCAAGCAACAAGTTTGTGTAAACATTGTGCTTACTTGATGTATAAATTTATGTCATTAATTTGTTTGACATGGATTACTATTTTAGTTTTTGTTTCACTCTCCTTTCTGAAATTGTAATCTACTCTTTGGATAACTATTTTAGTTTTAGCTAACTGAATTGTTTCTTTTTATTTTGGGTGGTTAATAAATGTCAATAATATATATGGCTTCTATTTGAGTTTGCTGAATACAATTTTGTGACCTTTCTGTCACATCTCATCACCACAATGCTTGAAATCTACCTATGGTTCACTGTTGCAGATATTTTGAAATGGTGGCCATTTTTGCTTTAGAACCAGACTTCTGAATAAAATCTTCTAGGAAATCTTCCTCTGCATATATATTGCCAAAAAGAACCTATTGTATAGAGTGACTCACTTTGCCAAAAAGATCTTCGTGTCATATTGTCATTGTATGTCTTATTTGCTTCAACAAGTTATGGAACGTAAGAGCATTAAATTGCTCCTGAAACTGAGTTATTAACATTGTATGGTGACCATTGCTTGATTGTGATGAGCTTAGATAATGAAACTGAGTTATTAACATTGTTTGGTGTCAAGAGAAAAAGTTTATTTAGAAGTCAATTTGTCAACTAGGAATGTTATCTCCTAAGTTAGTCTTTGAGGTTTGCTTGGATCAGGTTTTTGCAATTTGTTTTGCAGTTTGTTTCAACCTTTCAAGTTTCCGATTTTACTCTGCAATCTTCTAATGCTATATCGTGCAGTTTATATAGACTATGGCATTAATTGCCTTCTAGCAAAATGCTATACAACTTAGCTGAGATGTATTCTGTAATATTTGCTTTGCAATCTTTCTAAACTATCCAAGTTCAATTCATAACACCTTTGAAGATTTAACTTCATTTACAATATTTCTACTCATCTATTATGTTTATAATTGTGTACTAGAGAATCCCAGCTTACCATTGAAGTGAATTTTTCTCAGGAAAAGTGAATTGAGGTGCCAGCAACTATAAAAGGCAAAGTCAAAACGTAGGAAGAGCTTATGGTACTTGATATGTATTCTTATATATACATGTTTATAGTTTTTGAGCCTTTTCCCAAACATATAGACGGTTCAATGAAATTCAAGAGTGAGCCTACTTTGCGGATTTTCTTCTATATGGGGTTGGAGATCTTTCATCAATCAATTTGGTAGCCCCTTTCACCTATTAATGTTAGCTTTGGTGGTATAAATATATGTTACTTCCAAATGGATGGTTGGATACAAAAGTGAAAGAACTAAATAAGATTTGTCTTCCTCATTGAAAAATACTTTGCAAACATACTCTGCACAGTTTAATTCTTGATTATGCTATTTTATTATTGTTTCCATTGTTTTGATATCTTTCATTGTAGGATATGGTTGGTTCTCATAAGTTCTATTATTTTATATTGTTTTGCTACATTCCTTGATTTCGATGTTATAAGTGTGTGGACCTTCTGTACCTCCTTGAAGGTATACATATTTATCTATCCATTTATACCAGTTTCTGTTTCTGTGTGATTTGAATTGGATATACACTATGATCTATCCATTTATAGCAGTTTCTTCTTCTTTGTTTCTTCTTTGTTTCTCTTCGTTTCTTCGTTTGTTTCTCTGCTAGGGTTCTTAAAAATCAACACTGATCTTGATGATTTCTATCTTTCAGGTGATGATTCTTGTAGATGCGAGCTACAAGATCAATCACAAAGCTAAGAACTCAGCTTATCTTGTGTTTTCTTTCTTCGTTGTTACTGTTTGTTAGATACTTCCATTTTGTCAGATACATTATACATATACAGAATGGGAAAATTTATTTACTTGTACAAATCATGGTATTTCAATTTCAGATGCAATGTGGCAAATGAATTTGAGGTCAAGTGAAACAATGGAATCAGGACCTTATCCTGAACATCCAGAAGAACCAGATTGTTCATATTATATCAGAGCTGGCCTGTGTAGATTTGGAGCAACGTGTCGATTTAATCATCCTCCTAATAGGAAACTGGTATGAAATTTGCAGTGCTTTCTGACTAATTGTAATTTTTAATTTGATTGGACATAATTAAATACTACAGATACCTGATAAGTTTTACTTTGAATTCTATCAGGCTATTGCTACTGCACGGATGAAAGGCGAGTTTCCAGAAAGGTTAGGGCAGCCAGAATGTCGGGCATGTACTTGTTTTTCGATGACCGCATAAGGTGCATATTGCTTGTTTACATGCATGCTATGTGACATTTTCTATTTTTAAAGTGGAATTTGATAACTTTTTAAATTTTGTAACATGAACTCTTTAGAACACTTGAAACTCTGCTTTTGTATTTGATCTTGCAAATGCATTGCATTTCTCACAATACCTAGAAGTTGATTTTCTATCCCTAGGAGAACTTGCCCAATCCACACCTACGTACCCACAATGTATATCAGATACTTACACTTATTAGATCTTTTTTTTTGAGATTCTACACTTATTAGATCTTTAGTTTGAAAGACAAATGCAATTTCAGATTTCAGATTGAAGCTGCAAGGTATCACTACTGTTTGTCTCTCAGTAGTGTGGGATCAGGCTTGATAATATTCTCTTGAATTTTGTATGCTCGATCAACTTAGACACCATTGCTTGATTGATGTAGTCAAATACTTGCATTCATTTCTAATAGACAAATACTAAGCAATATTAATTGATTATGGAGTTCCCTGAAATCACACCAGGAAAACCTGGGTTGATCAGTGTTATAACAGTAGAAATGTGAAATTGAAACAAATTAGTGGTGAATAGTTTTTGTATATAATAAGATGTTGTTATGATTGAATTTCTAGTTGATCCCTTTTTTGTGATCTTTTTCATTATCAAAAAGCAAGATGGAAAAGTATCATCGTAATAACATTTTTCACTTCTGGTAAAAGCTTTTAACTTTTTTTAAGTTTTAACTAGGCAGCACCATGGGATTCACTTGCAATGTAAAATACTTCTTACTTTTACACTGTTAATATATCAAATTTAATTATTTATAATATTGTCAACTTTTTTCTAAAGAAATAAATGACTAAATGGAAAGCATGTTTGCATTTGCAGATGAGATGACGTATGTGAATCTTCAACTAAATCCTGAAAGATACACCGGTTACACGGGTCCATCTGCAAGAAGGATATGGGATGCTGTCTACTCTGAGAACTGCCCCAAATGTAAGTTTAGTTCAGAAAGCATAAGAACATCATTTAAGTAGATGGATGATACCTTTCCTGTTATCAAAATCCAATAACTTTGAATGTGAATAACTAGCTCACTATGTTTCTCTATGAAGCAGAGTAACTGCTTCATTTTATATGTTGCATTTTTTAATCATGTTATATCTCTCATTTATCATTAGTGGAGTTGTTCTTATCATTTATTTCTTTTGAGTGACAAACATCTCGAAAATGTTCATAGAAGTATGTAAATCCCCTAAGCTATCTATATACATACTTTGTAATAAGAAAAGGTTTGTCTTTTCCCTCTCCATTTCGTTTCCACCTTTCCTTTGAACTCCACATTTCATCTTCTCACAATTTTTGTTTTTTCAGGTACAATCGCAAACTAACAAAGGAGACAACATAAATGCATATGCTGATGCAATTCATAATTTCATATCATCTTAAGGAAGCTCCTAAAGTCAGCATACATGGCTTCAATATATGAAAATTTAAAGTATGAACTGTTTGATTTGTGTTCCTATATGTGTCTTTTGTTACAAATTAAGTTTCATTATGTTTGATTTCATTTGAATGTTCAGAATTTGTAAAAAGTTCACAATGGTTAATTTCTGAAAAATTCTACATTTCAGGCCTGTTATTATTAGATTAAACTGTACTCCTATATGAACTTTCTTGTAAAAAAGGAAAATATATTTACTAAGAATATGCCAAAATAATTTTATCCTTTGAGGCATTTAGGTGACGGTTATGAACTTTCTGTTCTATATTCATGACATTAAGATGGATTTCCTGTAGGAGAAAGCGAGTTCTAGATTCAGAACTTTGGCATGCTTTTGCTGGTCCTCTTGTTTCTTTGCCAGCTGTTGGAAGCCGTGTGGTCTACTTTCCACAAGGTCACAGTGAACAGGTTAGTCAGATATATTTATATCATGTTAGATAAATTAGCTAACTGTCAATTATATGTTATTTTTTTAACCATGTTATCTTTAAAAATAATCATAAGAATGTTCAGTCACTGGACAGGAAGATGCTATTTAGTTTACTTTCATAGCTAATTACCTATGTTGTGACTTGGATTGGTTCTTTTGTCCTTTACACTCCTTTAACAAATCTGGCTTTATACTAATGCTTAACTTACTCTTTAGCATAATTCTTTAATCTTTAACTAGAACATGAACTTTTACATTTGAAAACATGTGTGTTCTTTTTACTGCATAAGCTACTTGCATGCATCATCTAAATCGGCCTTTTTTCTGCTCAGCAATATATATGTGTAGTGATTTCTTTTATGTTTGCTTGGCGCACCTCAGGATAACAAAGGTGTTGAAGTATATGGAGCGTCTTAAGAGAGTTGTTTCTTCGAAGAAGAAGAAATCTAGTAAAGAAATGGATGCCGCTGCAAGAGCTGCTGCTCAAGAAGCTGCTGCAACGAATGCAAGGCTTGCTGCTGCAAAGAAAAAAGAGAAGAGCCATTACATAGATACTAAGGAGGTGAGGTATTAATATGACAATAACCTGATTATGCAGCATGTCATTAGAGTTACTAATTTAATGGTATTTATTAATGAAATATATCTTAAATTTGGTTATTCTTCAGGGTCATAATTGGCACTTGGAATGTTGTTGGAAAAACTTCAAATGAGGATCTTGAGATTGATGATTGGCTTTGTTCTGAAGATCCAAGTGATATTTACATTCTTAGGTGAGTTGTTCTTCATCCAAGTGGAAAAACAGAGAGATTTTATTCACCTATGAGTGCTAGGCAAGTTATGAAAATGAACCCTGCTCATTGTGTTGCTGGTGTATTTTTTACTGGTGTATTTTTTGAGGAGTTGTTTTGCTCTTTTATGTGTATTAGAAATTTTATTAGAATAACATATGTCTTCATACACAACTCAACACATTACGGTTATATATGTTGTTTATGATGTGTAACATTTTGAAAACCTTAATGGGTTACGGTTATTCTAGAATAATATTAGAAATTTTACATTAATGAACTATTGTCTCTCTTTTGTATTTTTTTTATAATTAAATTGAACCATATATTATCTATTTTTTATCCTTGAGCCATTATCTATTGTGCTTCAAATATTCTCCTAATAATATTATCAAGAGAACATAATTCGTATAGCCATTATCTATTGTCCTCTGTCTGGTGTTGTTCTCTGCCTGGTGTTGTTCTGTTTGTTGTATATGATGAATTTAAGTGTAGAATTATGTTTGTTGTAATTTAAGTGTAGAATGCTGGTTTTGCTGGTATATATGCAGGAAGAATGACCAAAATTCGTATAACCAAGGTCTATGTAGGCGTATAAAACCAAAATTTGAAAAAAAAATAAAATACTTTTAAAGTCAGGCGTAAGCCTGACTTAAAAAATGACATTTAAAGTCAGGCGCAATAATGCCTGACTTTAAAACATACTTACGAAGTCAGGCCACAAATGCTTGACTTTAAAACAGACTTACGAAGCCAGGCCATATATGCTTGACTTTAAAACAGACTTACGAAGTCAGGCTGAGGCTCAGGCTTGACTTCAAAACAGACTTACGAAGTCAGGCCATATATGATTGACTTTAAAACAGACTTACGAAGTCAGGCTATCGCTTGACTTTAAAACGCCTGACATACAAAGTCGACTTAATAGAAGTCAAGCTTGCGCCTGACTTTAAATCCCTTTTTCGCCTGACTTTAAATCCCTTTTTTGCACTAGTGGTGTGTTTGTTTGTGTTGGGATCAGCTAGTGTTTTATGTTGGTTTTAGGGAGTGTTGTGTGGGTAAAATGCCTATTATACCCTTACTCTTTCCTCAATTTCCTAATAAGCCCCACTTCAATCAATAATTCATTTAGCAACAAACACACAATGCATACAATTATAATATTTAGGCAATCATTTCATAAAGTAATCAACCAATCACCAATTCAAAAATAATTAAATTAATCAATCATCAAAGTAATTAAAATAGTTACTTTGGGATGTTACGGTAACACTTTTAATGGAGGCCAAACTTAGGTCTCACAAAGTCCAACTCGGCCCAACCTATTTCCACCCCTAGGCATAAGTATGTTTTTCATTCCAATAAATATAAGAGGTTTTTGTTTTTCCGTCTCTGTAAATTTTTTTTTTGTTTTTCATCTTTACAATATCAATTTTTTTGCTTTTATCATTATTCTTTTATTTTAATTTGTGTAATATCAAACTATATTCTTTGTTTATTTTGCTTTTAAATAAAAAATATAATAAATTTAATTACTACTTTAAATTCTTTTTATTTGTTTTCTAGGTTCTTTTATGACTCATTGCATTCTAAGGTTGTTCCGAGAAAATTAAGAAAATTAATAAATTTTATTATTTTGTATTATAAATTATTAGTATTTTTCTATGAAATTCTTCAATTTTTGTTACTCATCATACTTATTAATTCAAAAAAAAAACTCATCATAATTATTTGTCTCTACAATAAATACTTAAGAATATTGCTGAAAAAAAAGTGATTAATGTTAGACTATTAAAATTGCAACTAAAAATATGAAACAATTTTTTTCTTAAAAAAACAAGTAATAAAGAACATAGTGGTATATATGTTGGGTCGTGAGAGGAGCCAGTTGGGAGATCATCCATATCGGGCCAAGAGTAACCACACAGGTGAGTTGTATACCACATCTTAACTCAAAATCTTAAGGCATTGGGTTTATGGGTCATCTCACTTATATGTTGTCCAACATTCACTTTTCCATCCAATGTGCGACTTATACCTCACACTTGGTACACAAATCTCTACATCAAGTGTGAGTCATCCACCCATTTATATGGGCATATGCTTCCCCTCAAACGGAAATTTTTTAGTCCACGTATACTTGCACTGTCGTTGGCTCATTTTCATTGATGGGACACGCCACCTAGTATTCACATTGCTAGCTAGGCAGAGTTTCGATACAAGGAGTCGAACCTCGATACCACTATTGGGTTATGAGGGGAAGCCTGGGGGATCATCCGTATTGGGCCAAGGGCAACCACACAAGTGAGTTGCACACGAAGTCTTAACCCAAAACCTTAAGACATTGAGTTTATGGGTCCTCTTGCTTATTATTTCTCAATATTCACTTTTCCATCTAATGTGAGACTTCTACCTCACACTTGATACTCAACATTATAATGTTTTTTTTGAATGACTGTGGGTATTTGTTAGTGGCTGGACTTGAACCTCTCCATGCTTATTACCAAGGCAGACACCTCTGAGCAACTCAGGGGTCAGTTGCACCTCTGAAAAATAAATAAATTACTTACTTACTGTTCTATAATTCTTTTATTTTTATACACCTTAATCGCTAAATTTAATTTACTGCAACACTATTGCACCGTATTAATTACTCAAGTTATATGGATGAATATTTGTCTAGTGACTTTACTCAGAGATTTATTTTAGAACATCGACAATAAACTCATTATTCAAATATTTCAAAACATGGAACCACGTAAAGAACAATTATGACGTTTGTAATTTATTTTATTTATTATATTAAAGTTTTCCTTTTTTTAATTCTTTTTGCAATACGTAATTTTAAAAAACTTAGACCCTCTAACCTAGAGTCCTAAAGTCCGTCACTTCTTATTATACTATTCCACTACTTAACTCTCCCTCAGTTCAATCGCCGAGTCAAACTTATAACATGATAAGTTGTGTGCTTTAACCAAAAACCCATGGTCTTATCAAGTTGATCTTTTAAGTCGTGGGTCAAAATAGCTTGTGTGCCTTAACCATGTTCTTAGTTTATTGAGTTTGAACCCTTAAGCCTTAACCATCTTCTTATACCTAATTTGATGTCCTTGGTTCACTGAATTACCCATTTGAGACTTTGTTATTTTGATTTGAAATGATTTTTCTTTCAATGATTGTGACACTCTATGTAGCGACCGAAAAATTCGAATGAGGGATTCTTCGAAATTTACAATGAAGCCGCCACCAATATTTATTTTAGAGAAAACATTGAAAAAAACCTTTTATATGGATAAGGGGGTTTTGCGGATCAGGTTCAGGTTCGGGAGTCGTTTATGCGTAGGCAAGGTATTAGCACCCTACGACATCCTTCCTAAGGAAGGCTACCTTTTAACTAAATGTGTAAAATTATTAATTTAAAAATTTATTTTTACCCTTATTTACAAATAGAAAAAAAAGGACTTTGAAGGAGGACATTTAATTATTTTTGTTTGTTTTTTGAAAAAAAAATAAGAAATAAGAAATTTACAAAAAAACTAAAAAAAGGTTTTTATTAATGCAATTGACAGAGGTCGGCCGCCCTCTGCTCCTACGTATCTCCTGGTAGAGAATCAAACCACACGTAGTTCTTAGGTAGAAAATGTTTGTGTGTTGGTGTTTTTTAAGTATTTTGAAATTGGGATAGGCATTTCTAATGACCAAACAAGTGAAACTTAGAGTGGTCATCACTCATAGCCCGTTTGAAAACTAAAGCTGCTACTAACGGTCAAGAAAGCTAAACTCAGAGTGACTATTAGTAACAACCTATTTTTTATGTGAGTTTGATTGTTTGAAAGAAAAAATATTAGTTTGAAAGCATTACGGCGTAATAAAAACGCAATGGGTTATAATTAAAAAAAAAAGCAGGTGCAATGAACAACAAGTGGTGTTATATTAAAAATGGGGGGTGCGTTTAGCAGCCCAACCCGTTTTATTTGTGGATCTGGGTCCTGTGAGTAATGGGCTTCAAGGGGGAGTGTATAATTAAAACAAAGCGGGTGTCTATCGTAATCTGATATTTTTTTAAGAATTAAAATAAAATAAAGATTAATAGGCAGTACTATATAAGGCAACATAAGAAAATTGGGAACCCTAATTTCTTACTCCCTCATCTCAGCGTCGTTTCAACATGTTTCAAGGAGAGAGAGAGAGGGAGAGAGAGAGAGAGAGAGAGAGAGAGAGAGCAAATTTCGCATAAGAGAGAGAGAGAAGAAGAAAAACGCAGAACACAGAGAGAAGAGAAGAAAGAGAGCGAAGGTGAGGGAAAGAAAAGAACAATTGTGGGTGAGAGGGAGTGCGACAGTGATGAGAGATAAAACGAGATCTGTGAAGAGAGAGAGAGAGAGAGAGAGAGAGAGAGAGAAGCATGTTGAGCTTCGTGAGAGAGGGGCGTCCTGTTGTGGTGGTATACGGTGGTGACGTGGGTGGAGAAGACAGTGAGGGTGTTTGGTGGTGGTGCGAGAATGAGAGGGAGAGTTTGGTGGTGTTGGTGAGGCTGTTTGGTGTTTGTTGGGTGGTGATGTGGGTCGCGGTGGTAATGAGAGTAAGTGAGCGGAGCAGAGGTGCATAGTGGTTCGTGGTGGTGCGATGGTGGTGACCACCACGTGGTGGCCGGAGCTTCAAGCTCCCTTTTTTTCTGACTTCTCAAAATTTGTTTTGATTTCTGGTTCTCTCCCTTTACTGTTTCCCAGTTTCCCTATGGTGATATCCTCTCTGTCTGTGTGTATTTCAGTGTCCCTCTGTGTATTTTTTGTGTATTTTTCAGTCACCCCTCCCTAATTGTGTGCTACTGTTTGGTATTTATAGGCAGATTGGTGTGATGGAGGTAAGGTGCTGAGGAATCAAAAGGACAGCAGCTGGCAATAGGTGGTGCAAAAGGACAACATTAAGGAAAAAACAAAAGGACAACCATTTGAATGAGCAAAGGACAGTAGCTGGCAATGGAGGAAGGACAACGTTAAGGAAAAAAAACCTAGCTAGGGCAGCCAGCAGCAGCTGTGCCCCTCTCCCTCTTTTTGAATCTTGTATTTTAATTTTTGTACTATTTATCTATTTTTGCTTTTTTTTGTTTATATGTGTGTAACAAAAAACTTGATTATGTAATGAAAAGGGTTTTTGCTATTTAGCTCATTCACTTATTTTTTGTATATTTTTGCACCAATAACAATAGACTAAAATAATAATAACTACAAAATAAAATAAAACAAGCATCAAAACAATCGTTGCACGAGAGTGCTAAAGACACGCGCGTTTAAAACAATACGTGACACAACGAGAATAAAAACTTTTTGGATTTTTGATTGATCGGACAAAATTAGGGTATGACAGCTGCCCCTCTTTATTTATATTTTACTAGGAAATATGAAGGGCTTCTAAATTTCTCAAGTAAAATAGAAATAAAGATGAAATGACACTAATTTTGTCAAAAGTTTTTTGAGAAATTCATGAAAAACTGGGTTTACATAGAACAAAAGTAAATAGGGATCACCGGGGATCTGAAGGAGCACCGGGGCTCTGATGGTCTAATTCGCAGTCGATGCTTGGCGCATTGATTGGAGTTAAACTGAAGGACCGACGTGGTCTGAGAGGCTGCCTGGGCCTTGATGGACCAGGATGGTCTGATGGAGCGCTACTAGCTATGGTACTAGTAAGACGTTCTGCTTGATGGTGGCCTTTGCTGGAGTGGCCGTGAGTGTTAAGATCAGGTCTAGAACTGATATGTTGACCACGGATGACGTCCACTATGTCTTAGGCTGACACAGCTAGTCTGAAGGACCTGGGGACGGATGATCTGTCGCACTCAGTGTCGACGTAGTGATCTGAAGGTAGAATTCGAAGTCGTTGCTTTGACGTGTTAATTCAAACTGAACTGAAGGACCGATTTGGTCTGAAGGATCTATGCTAGACTCGGTGCTAACATTGTGATCTGGTTTGTGATATAAGATTCAACGCTCGTCGCGCCGACTTTAAAAAACTGGAAGGGTCGACACTTGAAGTCGAAAAGCTACAGATTCTATGCATATGACATGCATGTAATGTATGCATGTGTAATGATTGATTTTGAGTGGGATGAATGAAATGTAATGGATGATTTTTGCTTCATTTTTGTTTTTGGTTCTTTTCTTTTTTGACTCTTTTGCTCTTTCTTGACTCTTTTGCTTTGCTCTTTTGCTCTTTTTGACTCTTTTTGCTCTTTTGCTCTTTCTTAACTCTTTTTGCTGATCTCATCAACTCGCAGGACTTTCGACGTGAAATACGGGAGTTGCCCAAAGTAGTGGTACTGAAGTGCCGGCTATTGTTATCATTCGTCTTTTGAAGTGATCTGCATGTATTTATCTTTTTTGCAATTTTATTTATGAGAGATCGCCTCCTTTATGTGATTCTTAGAAATTTCGTAATAATTTGTAATGCTCTTAGTCATGCACATGTTTCACAATTCAGTGTCACTTACCATAAAATGTCATTTCAAAACAAGTGAGAATAAAGAAGAAGGGAAAGTGTTTGACACTAAGACTGGAGCCGAGTGTGCGGAAGGGACACTGGCTTGAGAGCATATTAAGAATTTGAAAGAATCGAAGAGGCAAAAATACTAAGCAGATCTTTTGGTAGTTAGTGTCCTTGAAGTAACAATGTTGGCCGCCCATATTCATGACCTTGATCACTCACTACCCGACTTTTGGAAGTGTTGATTGCCTAAACATTTATTTAGTCCAACTTCCTGACCCTAATTTTTGCCTGGATTGCCCTTGTGGGTTTTCAATTCACCGAGTCGCTCTAACTTTTGCCTAGGCCGCCCTTCTGGGTTTTCGACCTAGCGAGCTCTTTTTGTTTGGCTCATTTTTTCTTTTTTCTATATACATTTTTTTAGGCATAGTACTTGACTGCATCAGAGTTCATCGGGGGTGGGAAGTCTTCGCCCTCTACTTTCAGGAGGATTAAGGCCCCACCAGAGAATGATTTCTTTACCGCATAAGGTCCTTCATAGTTCGGGGTCCATATTTGATCAGCGGTCGTACGCGGGTCAAGATAATTAAAAAGAGTAAATATAGTATCAAGGTAAGAGACCTTGGTCGTCTCTCGAGGACCTCTAAATAATGAAATTACCAAAATCAAGAACCAAAATAAACAATAAAAGGGGGGGGGGGTTGAAGAAAAGAGTTTGATGTTTAATGAAGAAAAACAATTAAAGATAGACAACCAATCGATTGGTTTCAGGTGTGTTTCTTGGATTTATCATCGGTTCTAAAATAAAGATTTGTGTAAGGTTTGATAATTCTTGATTGATCATAAACTAAGTGAACAAGGGTCGGTCAGTTTATACGAATTCACACCATTTCAAAGCAAGCGTCAAAACAGTGTGTTCAATCAATCGTGATAGCGAACAAGTGCCAGTATCACAATTAACATCATAACTGAATTCTATCAATTCTATAAACAAGCGTCATAGACTCTATCAATTCCTATCCAAACTAAATTAAACAAGTGATAAAATAGTTTGTATAATGAAAGTTGCAAAACAGAATCATGATTAAGTGATTAAGCAAAACTGAATCATAAAACGAATCACATAAGCAAATCACAGAGTTTGAGTAATTAAGCAAAACACAAACCGAATTTGCAGCAAGAATTACGGAGATGAAATTGATAGAGAAAGAATTAAAACCATAAAAACAAAATAAACATTAAGCACTGAACCTCAAAATCCTTACAGCAACACCTGTCACCAATAGATTGATCTAGAGCTTTAAGCTTTCATGGAGCTTAGGGCACAAAATGTAAAATTGAAAGTAGGAATGAGTAAGAGAGCCAAGACAGCTCTGAAAAGTGTATTTAGTCTTAAAGAAAACGAGAGACCTAAATCACTAAACGGGTTCTATGATAAAAGCCCGATAAAAATAGTAAATTGGCCTGTAAACCCATTTTACACAGTACTGCTTTGATATTTCGCAGTTTTAACCTCCGAGACTTCAGAATTGGGTTTCGAGCTCAACAAAAGAATTGTATATCTATTCCTTATCTTTCCAACGCATGCTTGCACACCTTAATCAGATAAGCACATCCAAAGTTATGGCCTACAGAGTAGACAGGGGTCAATATGCAATAAAAACAAGAATTAATCAAGAAATTGCTATATTGCTCAATTAAGACCCAAAGTCTAGAAACGTGCTAAGACTTAAATATTAGGCACAAAGCACAATTAAAATCACCAAGTGAAAAGCTATAAATAGTGCATCAAAATACACTGATCAATCTTCCACGGGAATCCTTTTGGATGGGTATGATTTTCTTGGGCACCAAGTCTCCTTGAAATTGTCGGGGACGAACCTTTTTCTGTTAATCTTTCTTTGCTCTTTTCCGATATGACACGAGACAACCATCCTTTTGTTTGATAAGGTTTAATGGAAGTTCTACTTCCATCGCACGGGGTTGCCCCTGTTGAAGTGTGAAACAAGGTCCGATCTCCATGTAAGGTGAAAGGGAGCATTTGAAGGTTACTATCATCTCTGATATTCTTTGTTTGTTGCCGCAACTGCCCCATTCATTTTTGGGCGGTACGGGGAGGGATTATGATGCTCGATTTTCGCCACTGTCCGTGACGATCTCACTTGGAAGATTGTAACGACAGACCAAATTTCATGACAATCACAGATTTTCTTACACCAATGGGTATCTTGTGTCAGACAAGGTGATGCGAGCGAATTTTCTTGATTCGCTGTCCTTTTGGTGTGATGTTAATTTTAACACATTTTTATCTTCTTCCGTGCCCAAGTTAATCATCTCACTTGATTCCACGCGAGGCTGGATCACTTTATCCTTCTATTTCATTATTCTCATTACCTCTGGAGGAGTTTCCCAGTTATCTTCTACATCTTCCTTAGTTTGGTTAATGGGCGATCAAAGTTATGATATGAGTTACCAATGTTGTTATTTTCAAGGACAAGTTATTTAGATCTGCATTAGTAGAAATTGAAAAGGATGGAAGAAGAAGCGAAACGAGTGAATGAGTGAAAAAGAAGTTGATTGGAGAATTCAAAATGCTATTTTATTAATATTGATACTGAAAAGGAACATGCGTGCCCTTATTGAAATGTCCTAAGGCCTTGGGCAGAGCCATAGGATTGCATTATAAGAAAATTACTTTGAACTGAAAATCACAAGAAAATCAACAATCTCCCTATTCATAAGTGCTTCAGTTGCAAGATAAAGGCGCGGAAGATTGATGATGTCCCCTCCAGCATTTCGAACGCCTCCAATAGCATTGACAAATGACTTTTCATTCCCCTGGCAATGGGTTATTGCCTACATTTGGAACATCTTCATTGAAGTTCAACCATTTGGATTCAATCAGATCCTTAATCACATGTCTCGGCGCCTTGCAGTTTTCTACTGAATGCCGGCCAATTGCGCCTGTGTGAAATTCACATGTGGAATTTGGGTCATAGCCCCTCGGGAAAGGAGGTTCAATGGGTCTCATCGGGCGGGGGGAGATTAAGTTGTGACTGGTGAGGTGGTTGAACAGGTCCGATTAGGATACGGGAATTGGATCAAACTGTACATGTTTCCTTTCTAGATAGTTTGGTGGCCCATGGCTTTTACTGGTTTGGGTAGAGAAGTGCAGGGCTTGGGGACGGTTTTTGGAAGTGTAAGAGGCTTTCCCTAATCCTGTTATGGAATTGGCTTCTCCTTCATTGTTTTTAACGAATCCGGATAGGGGCTTCTTTGGGTTATTGGTTTCGGCTGAACCGTGAGTAATTTTCCCGTTTCTCATTCCGCTTTCCAACATTTCCCCTAGGGTGACCATGTTTGAGAAGTTAGAGGATACACTCCCAATTAACCTGTCATAGAAGGGTGACTGCAAAGTGTCCATGAACATGGATACCATCTCTTTCTCCAGTAAAGGTGGTGCTACCTGCGCTGCCAGTCCTCTCCAACGTTGGGCATACTCCCAGAATGATTCATGGTTTCTTTTCACCATATTCTGCAACTGTGCTCTATCGGGAGCTATGTATTGCTTTAGGAAAGCATCAACCAGATCTTTCCAACATCGAATGTGGGAGCGTTCCAACTGCATGTACCAACTTGAGACTACCCAAGCTAGACTGTCCTGGAAGTAGTGAAGGAGCAGTTTGTCGTCATGTGCAAATGGGACCATTTTTCTACAGTACATGGTCAGATGGCTAGCAGGACAGGTTACACCCCAGTATTTATCGAAGTCTGGCACCTTGAATTTGGGAGGAAGAACCACATTAGGGACGAGCACAAGTCATAAGCATCTATTGCCCCAATATTGGATCCTTCAACTGCTCTCAACCGTTCCTTAAGCATTTGTAATTTATCCTTGGCTTGAGGGTTCTCCATAGGGTAATTGTGAGGGAGTCCACTCATACCATAGTAAGGATGAATCATCGGAACTATGGCTGGGTTCACATTTGGGATATGTGAATGAGTGGAGTTCCTGAGATTGGGCTGCTGAGCTTGAGGATCAACTATCAGCGGTGCGACGAAAGGGCTCGGATTTTGAATCTGTGGTGCCCCCGGATTACCATCGTGACCTGTCGGTGCAGACTGTTTTTGGCCCACGACTCCCGAGGGACCATCCTCTGAATTGGCATCGGCTGCCGGAGGAGTGTAACCTTGCGGAAGTCCGTAGGGAGGCCATTGGTAACCCTGGCCATTAGCCCCAGTAGGGTACACAGGATGTGGGATCCCGGGTCCATTGGGAAGAGGAGGGTTGGTAACTTGATTTTCAGTGTTCCCAGCGGAGACATCTTCATCTGCATTTCCGTTCCTCAAAGCTTGTAAAACCTTAAAGATTTCAGCCATGTGTTCTTTCATCCCATCTATTTCTGCCCTAAGCTCTTGATTGCCTAGGTTCTGATTACCCTGACCTAGGCCATCCTGATGTGGATTGTCCTGATTTGGGTTATCCTGATGCGGATTGTCCAGATTTGCTTCCATATTTCTAGCCTTAGAACGAGTCCAATAGCGATGTTGACGCACCAGCTTGTCTTTTACTCTCTGTTGATGGGATACATGGTATGAGTATATGAATGGATAAAAAGATGAGTGATGCATGTGTGCATGAGTCTTATTGTTTTAGGCCGAGAATCGTAAGTGCATCCTGATTTGTCATAAGTACACAAATTAACGTTTCAAAATATTTTTAATAAAAGAGGATCAACGGGTGAAACAAACAAACTTCATTGATGGGGGAAAGTACAACATTTTTTTTAAAATAAAAAAAACTTCGAAAGGAAAAGTACAATGCTCTTTTAAATTTCGCCCAAGTACATATGACTTTCATTTTTCCGCTCCTCTCTGTTTTTTTACTAGTAGTGTGACCAGCCTTCTCCCTAAGTTCTGCAATCAGGATCTTGCAAAATTCCACAAACTCGCAAACTTGGATCGGGGTGTTAAACGGGTGCATGCCAGGTCAGCCTTCTTTAGACGTTCTGGGACACCCATGACAGCTTGGTTGGCCAGCCATGCCAACTTTGAGAATTTGTCTTTCCAGTACAAGCTTTCATTCTTCAACTCTATGAAGACTTCATGGTTTCTATCCTGCTGACCAACTCTACAAAGCGACTCTCCCAATAGATGCTTTCAGTCTTCAACTGGTGGTAAACTTCCTCCTGATATCTGATATGGTTCTTTAGCTCATCAGATCTTTCATGCTCCCCTCTCAAGGCTTGTTGGTATTCTCGGAGTATCTCTTCAATTGTCTCTTTATCCTGCCTAGTACTTTTCACTTCGTCTTCAAATTCAGCTATCAATATCCGAGACTCTCTTTTTGACTTCACCAGCAGGCTCTGTGTGGTTTTTTCAGCAATCATTGATTTTTCCCTTAACTCCTTCCACTTGTGCGCATCATTAACGACCTGGTTCATTTTTAAGTTGCATCATTTTAGCTCTTCCTTTGCCCCTCTCGCGTATTTTTGAACCTATTGTTTGCTCTTTTCTTCAATATTAAACCGCTTGTGGCTATCTTCAATGGCCAATGACTTAGTTGCATTTTCCTCCTCCAATTTCTGGTTTTTTAGAAGTATTTTTTCTAATTCTGCCCGTAAGCATTTCTTTTCTTCTTCAGCTTTTGACAAAGCCATTTTGAGCCCATCTAACTCTTTGACAGTGGGAAAGGTAGGTTCAAGTACTTCTTCCTCAACCCGTAGTGCGCATCCGTAAGGCAATCGGGTGTCTTGGATCCTTTTTTGGAGCCACTGACGAAAGGTGGGTTCCTTATCGCCGCTCCTCTTAGTAAGCTCTTGTCTTTTGCGGACAACCTTATCCCACACTTGAGAAATCCTCCGGAGCATGTCAACCTTTTCTGGGCTTCCCTCATGAAAGTAAAAAAGGATTAATTACATGTCTTCAGTGTTGCCAAGTGGCTTCAGTCTCAAGAGGGGAGTGAATTGAGATTTAAAAACTTTTGAAAGCTTTTTCCCCTTTTCAATGACTTAGATTAATTTTCGCGCAGGTTAAATGGAAGCGGAGGAATTAGAAGATAAAGCAATAAAGCGGTAAAACAGTAAAGCAGGAAAGCAGTAAAGCACGCAGAGATTTATCCTGGTTCGTTCACCTCCTAGTGACCTACGTCCAGTCCTCACACCCTTGTGAGATTTTCCACTAACCAAACAACAAGGCTTACATGTGCCTTGGAAAACTTTTACAGACTCATGCACTCTTCTACTAGGATACCCCACCTATAAAGAGCCCTCAAATCTATTACAACAATAACAAGAGATACCCCACCCCTGTTACAACCAGCTGCCCCAGAAAGATACCCCACTTCCTAGTACAAACAGCTACCCTAGAGAGATACCCCACTCCCTAGTACAAATCACAACAATTAAACAGTAACAAACGTAAAGACAGAAATACCTCTAGAGTAGGCAGAAAATACAACTTGAAGAATGCAACCCCAACTAACTTTTAGCGAAAGATCAGCTCTGACGGACCAGCGGTGCGAGAAGAGCAAAGAATAAAATGTAAAGAGTTTTTCTCAAAATGTGCTCTGATTCGTGAAATGGGTTGTGTAAGAAATGAACACAATGAGGTGCCTATTTATAGGCTATGAGAAAAATAAGTTTACGTTGAAAATAATGTAGGAATCGATTCTTTGATGAAAACAATGGATCTAGGAATCGATTCTTCTTTAAATTGAAAATCGATTTTGACTTGCTTTGAAAAGAGGTGGCAATCGATTCTTGAGATCCAGGAGGGCTAGGAATCGATTCTATACTCAATGAAATCTTGTATAAATCGGTTCTTGGCTTGCCTGAGACATGTGGGAATCGATTTCTAGTTTAGTACAAAAAGGTGTGAATCGATTCTTCCTTAAAAATTGTTTAGCCTAGGAATCGATTCTCTTAATGAAATCACATGAAGTGAAAATCGATTCTATGCTTTATGATTGGCCTGAAAATCGATTTTGATGTATGTATATGCAAGGTTCAAATCGATTTTTATGTTTCAAAAATGCTTTTTATGTTTTACGTAAGTATGCATGCATCTTTGAAAAACTTGTGAGTGTGTGAGACTTTGAGAGGCGAACTGACCTTCGAAATAGCTTACACTTTTTCCTAAGACACACCCAAACCCTAAGGACTACCCTTATATTTAAGGACTACCCTTAAGCTTCAATCTTCAATTCTTGAGCTTGTTTGTCTTGGATTGTGACTTTGATGTTTTGTCACTTTCATTAACTTTGGCCATCAACTTTGGCTTTGGCCTTTTTACTATTATCAACTTTAGCTTTTGTCTTTTTCATCATCAAAACCTCTTAACCACTTCATCATCAAAACTTAGCCTGCAACACAAGATATCTACATTCAGTGGGCGGATTTCGCATGGGGTACCCCAGCTGTCTTAGAGTCAGAGAGGGGTTGTAATTTATGCATCCTCTTGTCTCCATGAGTGGGACATTTTGAAAGCTTCCACATTGAAAAACCACTTCCGGCCTATCTTTCCACCATGATGGGTGCCACCAAAGAACCTTGTATTCATGGAGGTCCCTTAGCACTTGCAACCATTCACTAGTATTCATCGTCATCACATCACACCCCTTAGCGTCTTCAATTGGGCCTTCCGCTTTAACTTTGTTAACAAAAGTATGGGTGAGAAGCCAAACATATAAGGCGTGTAGGCAGCAAGATATCTTCCTCCCTTTTATCTCACTATAATGAGTGAAAGTACAGTAAGTGTGTGCGAGAATGGCTGGAATTGGGTTGGTTGGGTTTTCTTCATCTTTGAAGGATAGGAAGACACTAATAGCTGTTGTATCCACATATCTTTCGAGGCGTGGAAATAGAACAATGCCAAAGATGGTCAAAGCTAACACTTGCTTAAAAGGACCCCAATTTCTAGCATCGACGAATGACTTCATTTGACTTTCCAGATATTCTTGTGGGAACCCTACAATGTGATTTCAATTTTTCTTTTGGAGCTTCAAATTTTCTTTGCTGATTTGTAACATTGAGGCAAGTTTCTCATCTGTGTAGTAGTGCCCCTGATACTGGTAACAGCAGCTGCACCCCTCTCCCTCTTTTTGAATCTTGTATTTTAATTTTTGTACTATTTATCTCTTTTTGCTTTTTTTGTTTATATGTGTGTAACAAAAAACTTGATTATGTAATGAAGAGGGTTTTTGCTATTCAGCTCCTTCACTTATTTTTTGTATATTTTTGCACTAATAACAATAGACCAAAATAATAATAACAACTACAAAATAAAATAAAACGAGCATCAAAATCATCGTTGCACGAGAGTGCTAAAGACACGCGCATTTAAAATGATACGTGACGCAACGAGAATAAAAACTTTTTAGATTTTTGATTGATCGGAAAAAATTAGGGTATCACACTCTAAAATTCGTAACCTACTGTTTTTCATTTTATTTTGAAAGTGGGTTCCATTGACCCCCCAAAAAGGAGTAAAAAGTGCAAAGAGCATCAAAATAAAGATATATACATAATAAAAAGAGATATTGTTCTTTTAAAACAAATAAAGAATAGAGAAAGGGGAGGACAACTACTTGTATTTTCGTCTCTACCTCCATATTTTCTCTCGTATTTCGTCTTTGCCCCTGCATAACCCAACGGGAACCCCAAAAATTAATAAATAATTCAAAAATTATAAATTAAATCTAATAAAACTTATAAAATACTATGGAAGAAAAATTTCCCCACCCGCAAGACTGATTGAATAACGTAGGTCCTACGGGCACCCCCATATACATGTGGAAAGTACCACCCCTAATTCTAATTAGGGACGTGAATGGGGCCGCACGAGGGTACTGTGGAGTACTCTACCGCTCCTCATCTTTGACCCTCAAACTATCCCCCATCTCCATCACCTATCCTTGCCATGAGGAGGTCTTTCGCCCCCACAGGGAAAACTCTTCGCCCCCAAGCCTATGATGGGGTAGTCTCAGCGTGGATCCCCACACACGGGTTGAAGTTGTTTCATGTTTGCCACCCCTAAGCCTATAAGATTATCATATATGTTTTCCTGCATTGTTTACATTTCTACTTACTTGTTCATATTACTTATTAACATCTGGCTCTTTTTCACTATGAAAGAAAATAAGAGCCCATATTTTTTTTAATTGGGGAATGGAAAATAATTATTAATTAAATTGACACTAATGATTTTTGAGGGGATTTAAATTTTGTCCCTTGATTCACCCTTTTGATTACATTTTTAGATTAGTCGAAATGAGTTCATCTTGATTCTACAAGAGATAGTTAAGCTTGAAACTTAACTTTAGTTCAATATAAACTTTTTTTCCAACTCAAAACTCGTCTCAATTCAAAATCAAGAACTACTTGATTTAGCTCGTTAGCTCGATTTAGCTCATCCATGGGTGGTAGTATGAGCTGTGTTGGACTGATGGGGTCTGGCAATGCCAAAGTAAGTGAAGAATGGCTGCTTTCTTCTTCTACACGAGTTTCAATCAATAGGTGGACACATGTTTTCATCACAATCAACAATTAGCAATCCTAGAAGGTTCCAGCAATGCCAAACTATGTGAAGGAAATATACAATATTAGTAGTACATCACAAATTTAAGAAGCAACTTATGAAAGTAATAATTACTCTCTGAGTTGCTGAATTAATGCTAAAGAATAAACTAACTCAACACCGTTGGTCTAATGGCTTAATCTACCCTAGGACATGGGGTCAATCCGGTGCTCTCGAGTTCGATTCCCGTAGTGGACAAACTCGGTGTTGGCTAATGCGAAATTTGGTCCTAAGCACGAGCGGAGATTAGTCTTTCGTTGAAACACTCCGTGAGTAGTCAGCGATAGTCCGAAAAAAAAACAATGAATTGTGATTAAGTGTTGTTTTTGAGTTTCAGAAAAGTATTTCAGAAAATCAATCACTGAAGAAATTACTGGGTTGAGTCGCGGACTAGGTCGCTCTCTTTGAGACGTTGTGTGGCACTGCTCAAATTTGTGCAGGCAGGCTATCAACCATGACGTCCCCAGGATAAAACAGCCTAGTTAAAACTTGTTACGAAATATCACTGCACGGTGAAATTTCGCTCAAGAAATACACATTCATATTATGGTCCGAAGACCACTCAAATATGGTACTAAGACCACTCTAATATGGTACGAATACCACTCTAATTTAAGAAGAAAGGAAATCGGGGAGGGAGAAGAGAAGAAAACTCGGTACTGCTTCGAGTTTTCGGTGCAAAGAATGAAGTGAGAAAATGTCCTATTTATAGGAAAAAACTCGACTTGCTGCGCAAGTAAGTTGTTGGAGAAAAATCCTCAACAGATAAGAATGGCCTACTTGCTGCACAAATCAAGTTGTTGGAGAAAAATCCTCAACAGCTAAAAACGGCTAGTTCAGCCTATCTGGTCAGTTCAACGAATCTGGACAATTAGTGAGCGACGCACCAAAATAAAATAAAAATAATTATTTTTCACAAAGAATAAGTTACACCTCACAGCCCAAGCCCAAGCCTAGGCCTGGCCGGCCCGATCGGGCAACCCAGTCGTGCGGCGCGCGCGTGTGTGGTGGTCAGTTAGTGTGCGTGCTCTCCTTTTGACAAAACTGGGTACCCCTTGGGCCCCAAACCAAGGTGTGAAGTCCACACTTATAAGCACTCTTAAAGTGCCTAGTCTTAGCAATGTGGGAGTTTTTCAATTCACCAACACCAATGTTCCAACAATCTCCCACTTGAATTTAAAAAGAAGTTTCAGAAGTAGCGTCAAACGCCTCCATAAGATTGTGCATAAGTAGAGGTGTCATTCGACTTGAACCTTTGCATTGCGGTTAAGATTTAGATTCAACAAGAGTTACTCGTAGTCTTGAACTCTATCTCTAATCATCAAAAGCACACACAACCTTTTCCATAGGTGTATTCTCAAAAGCCCGTGCTTTTATGGCCCTGCACGTCTATCCGAGTTTAGTGAACGCTCTAGGAATTTCTGCCAAGAATTCCATAGGAAGGGACCCCACTTCCACATTCACAAAGGTGAGTCTATCAAGAGTACTCCCGTAACTAGGTACTCCACTCCACATAGAGTATAGATCTCATTAAGAGTTTCTATTACCTCAACCTTACACCGCTTCAGGAATCATGCTTCTTTACTTATAGTATAATGTTCATCTCCTATCACTTCACAACTTGTTATTACCCATTGAACCTAATTCTTGGGATCTCCAGTCTTTTAGGTCGGGTTACCATCGTGAGTGACTCATGGTTCTAATGGTAGTAGTCTCACAGCTCATTTTGAGAAAATTTCTCTAACAATATTGTTCCTACGACATATTTGTCGCCTTTTATCGTTGTAATAACGATTCTTTATTTTGCAATAGTCGCGGTACTATCGCAGTGGATCAACACAACTGGCGTCGGTTTTCCCATAAGAAATCTCTGCTAGTAAGCATCTCAACCAACTAGCTTCTTCACTACCGGTTGCCAACGCTATCATTTCAGACTCCATAGTGGACTAAACCAAAATGATCTGTTTCTTGGATTTCTAGGAGATAATACCACCATATATACTAAATATATAGTCACTAGTTGCTTTGGAATCATCTGATAGAGTATTCCAATCAGCATTACTGTATCCTTCAAGTACAACTGGAAATCTCTGATAATATGATCCGAGATTCATGGTCCTTTTAAGGTATCACATGACTCCCTCAATAGTGTGTCAATGCTCTATACTAGGTCGACTGGTAAACCTGCACAGCAATACCACCACATAGGCAATGTCGGGTCTAGTACAATCAGTGGCATACCTTAGGCTGCCAATGATGCTCGCATATTTCGTTTGTCTAACACTGTTACCAGTGTTCTTAAAAAGTTTGACAATTGGATCGTATAAAAAGAAGGTTTACAACCAAAGTAGTTATATTTCTTTAAGATCTTCTCAATATAATAAGTTCGATCCAAAGAAATTCCTTTCTCAGACCTAGTATTCTTAATACCAAGGATTACAATTGCTTCTTCGAGGTGTTTCATATCAAAGTTGTTGCACAACAATGATTTCACTTTATTTATAGCATGAATGTTTGATCCAATTATGAGTAAGTCGTCTACATAGAGACATATGATAGTGCAAATGTCGTTTTCAGCTTTGTAATAAATACATTTTTCACATTCATTCACTTGGAACCCATTCAATATAATTAGATAATCAAACTTCTCATGTCACTGTTTAGAAGCTTGTTTAAGACCATACAGAGACTTATCCAACTTACAGACCTTGTTTTCTTGTCTAAGAATTTAAAAAACTTCAGGTTGCTCCATATAGATTTCTTCGTCCAATTCACCATTTTTAAAAAATCAGTTATGTATCCATTTGGTGTGCTACTAAATTAAAAACACGACCAAAGAAATTAGTACCCTCATGGATGTATTTCTAGTAACGGGTGAACATGTGTCGAAGAAATCTATATTCTCTATTTGACTAAAACCTTTTGCTACAAGTGGGCCTTGTCGTTATCAACAGTGCCTTCGGATTTTAGTTTCTTTTTCAAAAAAACATTTACAACCTATCGGTTTGCTACCAGGAGGCAAGTCAACTAAGTGCAAGGTCTTGTTAGACTCTAGAGAATCCATCTCGTTGTTTTATGACTTTTTGCCACAAATCTGCACCCAATGAAGACAAGCTTCTTGAATGTTATATGTATCCTCCTCTAGTTTATGGACCGTATAATAGGTTCCATATTCTTTAGCAACTTGTGCTTTCTTACCTCCTCGAGGTTCTATTTCCCTTTATTCGTTGTTTTCAACGTTCCTAGGCATAGAAACTTGACTAGTTCAATGCCCCCACTATTTCTTGATTTAAAAGGGAATTTATTTTCATAGAAGTCAACGTCATTTGACTCTATGATCACTTTTGCATTAAGGTCATAAAACCTGTATGTTTTTCTATTTACTGCATACCGAATGAATACACATTCATAGGCTCTACTGGCGAGTTTAACTCTTTTTGGGATTATGACACAAGCCAAGTAATCCCAAATTCAAAAATAAGACAAGATGAGTTGTCTTTTCTTCAAGATCTCCGAAGGAATTTTTTATTTATTTAGATTCAGCGAATCTATTCATAACATAACCAATGGTTTAAAAAAGAGAGATCAAGTGCTAGAATTCAGCAAAATAGCAAAAACCAATTCAATAAAGATTCTATTTTTCTTTCTGCTTTACCCTTCATTTCTGAAAAAATATGGTGGAGTCGTTTCATGTATAATTCCTTAAAATTAATGGGAACCATACCCTGTTCCTTAGTTGCTATAAAAACTCATAACCTTTCTACTTAATTGATTTTCAAAAATCTGTAATGGAAAACTTTGAATATGTGAAGCACTTCACTTTTATTTTTCAAAAAGTATACTACAATGTAGTCAAAGCAATTATAAATAAAAGTGACAAACTATCGTTTTCCATTTTTGGTTAATGTTCTATCTTATTTGCATATATCTGAGTGAATCAAAACTAATACTCAGATTTCCTTACTGATTTATGCGAAGTCTTGAAAATTTTTGCTTGACTACAAAAATCACAATTTTTTTTTCTTAAGTCAGTTAAGAAAATAAATTTTGAAAAATGCTATCTAGCTCTTATTGAAAAGAATAGTATAGTGTACAAAGTCAAAGTCAAACACGTGTAAAAGTCAAACACTGCGTAAAAAATCATTGTTTAAAGAAAACTCTGATAGACGAAGTAAACACTCCGTTTAAAAAAATCATTGTTTAAAGAAAGTTTTCACCAGACTCAGCATCCTTTTCTTATTTTCAGCAACGGTGTGTGTTCAAAACATAGTCAGTAACAATCCACCAACCTTCGCATTCACCAACAATGTTGATTTCAGAAATTATAACAACAAATTGCTATTCGGTCAGGTTAGCCTGCGGGGCAGAGCTTGGCCTGTTCATACACTTGCGTGTCATATGACCTGGTCTCTCGCAACTGAAACAATTAAATGGAGCGGCAACGTCATTTCTAGGCGGTAGTTGAAGTTTAGAATTTGGAAAATTTGGGGGTCCCATTCGAATTGCTGTTCTTTTGAGTCTGATTACCGTTTTAATTTTTGAAAGGTTTTCTAGAAAATTATATTGCAATCAGTATTATATATTGCAATATATCGTAAAAGGTATAACTTCTCAAAAATAATGTTATTGCTAAAAAGCAATTCTATGATTTAAAATCATTAACCGTTAGCGTTAACCACACTAACGGTAACAAAAGATATTAGTAATAAAAATAAGCAACTTCAAAATTGTTGGTTCGAGTAGGTTCCCAGGAAAGAGATGTGGGTCACAATGGACACACTTAAGTACAAAATCTTTCACAGCCACTTTTCCCAAACAATATGAATTAAAAAAATTCATTCTTATAGAGATGATTATTCTCTTTCCGTAGAATTAACAATAATATAGATATAATCATTCTCTTTCTATAAGACAGTATAGAGAAAATTATTCTCTTTCCAATGATAAACTGTATAGAGAAAATCATTCTCTTTCTAACGATAAATAGTATAGAGAAAATTATTCTCTTTCTATAGGAAAATATTTCTTTAGCTATTTTATCTCTTCCTTTCTGATCTGTTTGAGTGAGCACTTGAGTGTCATCTTTTAAATGTTGGCAACATTTTTCATATTTAATAAAAATTTATTTTGTTGCCATTGTTTTAATTGACATTCTTGAAAATGAAACGATTTGTTGAAGTTAGAAACAACTGAATCAGAGCCAGTAATGTCTTCGGTAGTCATGGCTAAATTTGAAACGTCTTAAAATTGTTGTTTTTGAGTTTCAGAAAAGTATTTCAGAAAATCAATCGCCGAAGAGATTACTGGGTTGAGTCGCGGACTAGGTCGCTCTCTTTAAGACGTTTTGTGGCACTGCTCAAAATTGTGCAGGCAGGCTATCAATCACGACGTCTCCAGGATAAAACAGCCTAGTCAAAACTGTTACGAAATATCACTGAACGGTGAAATTTCGCTCAAGAAATACACATTCATATTATGGTCCGAAGACCACTCAAATATGGTACTAAGACCACTCTAATATGGTACGAATACCACTCTAATTTAAGAAGAAAGGAAATCGGAGAGGGAGAAGAGAAGAAAACTCGGTACTGCTTCGAGTTTTCGGTGCAAAAAATGAAGTGAGAAAATGTCTAATTTTCTTAAAGTGCCTAGCCTAATCTTAATAATGTAAGACCTTTTCAATTCACCATCACCATGGTTGCAACGTTAAGGAATAAACAAGCGTAGGATCGATCAAGCAAATCAAACAATTAATACCACACAAGAGAAGTTTGAGGAAATGAATCATCATCATCATATAAATCGATGGTAAATTTATAGCATAAAGATTCAAAACAAAAAGTGTAATGAGGGTGTTCAGGACGATGGCAACAGCACCCGTGTAAATATGTACGTACGTGAGTATACGCAGGATTCTGTCTCGTACGGGACCAACATCTGAGCTTTTGGTTTGGCTGAATGCACTCAAAGCCAAAACTCCCCATTAATAATTGCTGCTTCTATTTCTATTTTTTCTTTCCATCTGAATACACTAGGGTAAATTAATACTAGACACCTTAATAAATTGAATTGGGTACCCACAGCACAGAGAACAAACACCTCAGTCATTTATTACAACATTAATTATTCTGGATGAAAAGGATATGAAGGAGAAAAATCTAAAAGGGGGAAAAAAGAAAAGAGAGGCTAGTTGTATTTAATGCGGGAAAGGCAGTAATTTGATCTTTGTGCAGGTGCAGCAGGTCTATCCTAAACCTACCACAGTGGCAGTACCCATTAATGAATTTAAAGCATGTGGCCGGCCAATCTCGTCGTCTAGTTTTTGCCTTGCTTCTCTACACTCTACAGGGTAACCCAACGAGGTAGGCTAAGCCATTTCAATTTCATCGCTCATCTCAGCGAGAAAGTGTAAGAAAATCTAGTCTAGTTTAATTCTGAGATCTTTGGGGCTCTCGCTCATTCGTACTCAAGTAATAGGGTTTTTTTACCCCGATTACCCTATACCCCCAAATATGTCAAAAAGATGATTTTACCATTGAATTTTTGATTTTAAAAAAAAAATCTGGAATTACTTATTAAGACATGATTTCGAACGCTTTTTTTAACGATTTTTGAAATTACGTGAAAATTTCTCGAATTACGTGAAATTTTTTGGAATTATGTGAAAAACGGCTTCCAGAATTTGGCTGTCTTTTTTGTACCCCCCCTCTATACCATATACCCCCCTAAATGACCAAACGGGCGAAACTACCCCTTAAATCCACAAAATTTCCGGAAATACCTCAAATCTAGATAAATCTGGAAGTATTTTTTTTGATTTTTCGGAAATATCGCATTTTTACGGTATTTCCGGAACACATTTTACATTCCGGAAATACCGAAAAATGCGATATTTCCGGAAAATCAAAAAAACATACTTCCGAATTTATCTACATTTGAGGTATTTCCGGAAATCCCTCAATATTGCCTTCCGAATTTATCCCAATTTGATGTATTTTCTCTCTTTCCCTTCCGGAGACTATTGCGGGTTCTATACAGCTGTGAAATGTTACTCAAATCTACTATAGATTTATACAAATTCACCACGTATGATTTTACCAATACCACCATTCTATCTAAAAGACACCTCAAATTTTTTAGGGTAAAAATGTCATTACACTCTATTTCTTCGTTTTTTTTCTCTTTATTCTTACACTCTCTTTCTTACCTTTCACTTTTCTCTTACACTCTCTTTCTTCTTACACTCTCTTTCCTCATTTTCACTTTTCTTTTACACTCTCTTTCTTCTTCTTTTTTCTTTTTACTTTACTTTTCCCATAAATAATTATTCCCTTTCTCTTATCACTTCACTTTAATTCTTTTAACTAAATTTCTAAATTTATACAAACACTACTTTAATTAAAAAATTTGAAGACTACTACTATAAACCTACTATCTAAAAAACAAGAAGGCTTAATGACTATTTAAATTAGTAATTAATATTTAAAACAAATATTTCTTATTGATAATTTAATATCTAACTTTTATTATCTACTATAATCTACTAATCAACTAAAATAATCAATTGAAACTACGAGATAACTGAACTGATAAAAAAACACGGGATAACTGCAGTGATATATAAAAAAACACGGGATTAATATTA